>PVLA01015373.1:0-25620 GCA_004027455.1 Hydrochoerus hydrochaeris
TCCCCCGCTCTCCCCTGCTCACCCCTGCTCTCTCAGTGACTGGGCAGGCAGGCGGCCCCTTCCCTCTGCTTGGGAATCGGTGGTGTTGAGTGTCGGTCACCTGTGTTCCCCTTCCCCGTACCTTGTCCTCCCACAAGGACAGATGCAGCGTGGCCTGATCTCACATGCCGGGTGGTTCACAGGCCGCTCTGGCTGTGCCTGTTTTCTCTGCCTCGGCCGCGTGCTGGTAGTGTCATCCAAGTCGCCTGCTCCACCCAGCGTGCCGACAATGCGCCTTCCCGGCACCAGCCCTGTGCAGGCTGGCAGCGCAGCAGGAAGGGAGATTTGCTCGGTCCCGGCTGCCGCACAGTTCAGCTGGGACTGCTGTTCTGACTGGGGCTTCCAGAGGAGGTGAAGACATTTTCACTTAACATTTTTGTATCAGTTCCTCTCGTACAGAATCTTAAGTGCTTGCTCTGCCTTTTTTTCTTTTCTTTTTTCCTTTTTGAGACAGGGTCTCACTGTGTAGTTCAGGCTGGCCTTGAGCTCACTTTGCAGCCCAGGCTGGTCTCAAAGTCACAATGATCCTCCTGCTTCAGCGTCCCGAGTGCTGGGAGGACAGGCGTGCACCACACTGGCTTCTGTCTTCATTTTTGGGGATGTGTTACATACTTTAGGGAGCTTCATCCCCTGCCTGCCTCCCACCAGCGCTCTGTGAAGAGCCCGAGACCCCCCCTGTGCTGGGTGCATCTCCTGGGGACCGCACAGAGCTGCCTCTTGGCCTGAGTCCTCAGCGCCCTTGTTGCTGGGCAGCATGTTTGCTCTGTGGTAAGTGCTCCAAATGTGCCCAGCAGCACGGGCGCGGAAAGGGGCTCCCCAGTGCTGCTCCCACCCAGCTCTGCGTCCCTGCCCTCCCTGCTCCAGGGCACGGTTTCTGTCACAGACTCACAGGCAGTCACTGTCCCTACCACGCAGCAAGGGTGTGGTAAGGGTGGCCACACCCTTGGACCTGTGGCCTGGCTGCTCTCAGAGCCTGGCAGACAGAACACAGGAGTGGGGAGTCCGGCTGTCCCAACCCATAGTGCCACAGTGTCAGGCCGGGAGCACGGGACTGGTGCCAGCCATGCTCACCCTGCCCTTCGGGGCCTCCAGGGCTCGGCTGTCACAGCTGCAGGTGTGCTCTGTTAGCAGGGGCCCGGGCAGCTTGGCCCTCAGCCTGCACTGGTGCTGGAGACCTTCTGCAGGCCACAAGCATCAAGCCGGCCCAGACCACAGCATCGCTCACCTAGGCAGATGTGACCCTGCCCCATAGGAAAGGGCCCCGAAGATGGCACAGGACATGGGAGAGAGGATCACAGTGTCCCTGCTGGTGCTGCACCTGGGCAGGTCACACAGGGTGGCCAGCTGGGACAGCCCCGCCCTGGGGCCTGGGCGCCTTGATCTGCGCCCTCTGTGCCCTCTCTTGTGTGAGCCCTGCCGTCTGCCCAGACAGCTTTGGTCGCCCTGGGGAATGCAGTAGCCCCGTCCCGGGCAGCCAGTGAGCTGCCCTTTAGGCCCCCGCCTTCCTTCTGTCCAGACGCTCTGTTTCCCCTGCCACTGCTGTCACTCAGCCACCATGCGAGCTGCTTGGGAACCAAAAGTCGCTGAGCACAGAAATGGTCCAGCCCCAGACCGAGTCATCCTTGGGAGACCAGCTGGTGTCTCAGACACACCAGACCCTGCTGGGCTGGCGAGGCGAGGCAGATGGCAGGGCTGGGGGCACGGAGAGGGCGAGCGAGGACGCCAGGTCGGTGGCCGGGTCCAGGCAGCCCTGCAGCAGTGGTTCCTGCCACCACCAGACCCTGGAATGCGCCTCCTGCTGCCTCGCCCGCTGGTCAGCGTTTCTCTTCCGGAGTCAACACCTGGTCAGCTCTGGAGCTGCCTGTGAGGGACAGATTCACCTGGAGACGCCCCTTTCCCTGCAGGCCTGGAGGCTGCACTGGGCCACCGCCTCGCCTTTGACCCCAGGTCCGCTGCCGTGTCCTGGTCTCGGTTGTCCTGGTGCCCACAGTGGGTAACAGGAGCCAAGCAGAACACAGGACCCACTTTAAGGGGCTTTAGGATAGAGGGGGAGAGCCAGGCGTGGTGGCCCCTGCCTGTCATTCTATCACTCTGAAGGCTGAGACAGGAGGTCTGCCACAAGAGGGGCCAGCATGGTACGCACGGTGATTTCCACACCAGTCTGTCTCACAGCGCCACCACCCCCCAAATGTGGGGGCAGCTCTGTCCTCAGTCAAAGCCCGGTTTCTCTCTCCATGAGCAGTGGTCAGGGCAGAAAGTGCCCTCCCTGCAGGTCTTGGCTGCTGCATCCCTTCTGCCCACTTTTGCCCCAAACTGCCCCAGAGGAGCCATGCTGGAGCCTGTGCACTGCCAGCCCTTCCTGGCCCCTGTGCAGTGACCGCTCAGGCCATGAGTTCGGCCAGACCAGACACTGACCTCTGACACAGTTTCCCTGCTGCTGAGCGGGGGAGGGTGGGAGGTCAGCGCAGCCGTCTGTCCGTCTGTCCATCCATCCATCCGAGGAGGGCAGTGAGCGCAGCGCTTGGGAAAGCGTCAGGGCTCTGCCTTGCAGCGTGCTCTGCAAACCCCTCCTCCCCAGCTGCCGTGGACAGACGAGTGTCCACGTACACAGCGAGGCCTTGCAGGGCGCAGCCAGGCCCGGGCTGGGGTCGCCCTGTTCTCTTGAGCCAGTTTCCAGGCTGGGCGCCTTGGCCCTGGGGCTGGTGCCACAACACAGGGTGCTGCCCGTCATTGCAGGTGACACTGATATCCTGGGCCTTACTGGGCAGTACGAGTTCAGTCCACTTCTGGGCAGGGGCATCCCTCGGCCCCTGCTCCCACGCCATGCCTCTGGGCTGCGTCCTTGGGCTTGGTGCCAGCAGCTCGGCCTTCTCACTGCTGAGTCACATCCCCCATCCCAATGTCCCGCAGTCCACAGCGTCCAACTGGGATGCTCTGGACGTCCTGGGACATGTTCTGTGGACAGCTGTGCCTGCTTCTTCCCAGGACATGGTGGGGAGCAGCTGCTGGTGACCAGCACAAAGAAATCCTGTCACATAGCGTCCCCAGCATCCACTCTGCCTGCCTACGAGAGGACTCTGGGAGCCACAGGGCGGCCCAGACCTGCCCGTGCTGGGAAGTGATGTTGGAAGTCGGCACCCGGCCCTGAGCTCTCAGGGTGCGAACAGTTTGCTAAGAGTCTCAGTCAGCGTGGCCTTGGGGGAGATATGAGTGCCCCTTCAGACAGACACGGGATGGTCGGGTCACCCATGTGGCTTGTGTAGGAGACTCAGGTGTCTTGTTTGTGTCTTGGAGATGCTCTGAGGAAGTTTCTTGGATTGAAAAACACAAACATCCTGGGCTGCAGAAGTCCTCCTGCTGATTCTTGATTGAATGCAAATGCCAGATATTTCAAGCAGAACTTGACGGGCTATTGAAAGGTTTTGTTGTTTTGATTAACTGCTGTCCCTGCGTGGACCTCATAGCTGCAGCCCTCCCCGCTCAGCAGCAGGGAGCCTGTGTCAGAGGTCAGTGTCTGGTCTGGCCGAGCTCATGGCCTGAGCGGTCACTGCGCAGGGGCCAGGAGGGGCTGGCAGTGCACGGGCTCCAGCATGGCTCCTCTGGGCCAGTTCGGGGCAAAAGTGGGCAGAAGGGATGCGGCAGCCAAGACCTGCAGGGAGGGCACTTTCTGCCCTGACCACTGCTCATGGAGAGAGAAACCGGGCCCACAGTGGGCCAGGCCAAGCCCCAGGGTACGTGTGTGGGAGGGGCGGGGTCCCTCTGTAAGGAGAAAGCAGATAACTTCCCAGGGTGCACAGCCGTCCCCCGCAGCGCCACGTGCCATGTCTGTGGCCACCCCGAGAGCGGCGGGAAGGGCAGCCGTGTTGCCGGCAATGTCTGCCTGAGTGGTGGGTGTGGCCACGCTGGTGTCCCTGCTGCCCACCACGATCCACCAGCCTGTCCCACGGGGCTCCCAAGGCCACCCTGAAAGCCAGCTTGAGAGGTACCCAGTGCAAGCCCCCCGTCCTTCTGCATGCTCTTCCCGCCAGTCTGTGCCTGCTCCCTGCTAGATCGGACACGTTGGTCCTGGCCTGCGCCCATCACATCCCACCCCTGCCCTGGAAAGACCAGGTCCCTGTCCCCAAGTCCTGTGGGGTGGCTGCCTTCCAACCCACGAGCTTCTCCTGAGCCCTCGTCTGGCACACACTCGCGAAGTCCACTCCTGGTGAAGCTCACCGTGGACTGGAGAATCCGCCTGAGGCCCAGCTGCTGGCTCCGGGGATGCAGTTCCACAGCCAGCGCGGGGACAGGACCCGCTCGGGAGCCATGTGGCCTTCCATTCAGATGAGTTCAGGGCAGACAAGCCACAAACCTGAGGATTAAGTCCTGCTTCACACACTGCTGCGTTTCCAGCTTCTGGGGAAAGTACGCCTGGAGAAATATCTTGGGTTTCATCAACTTGGAGAATAATTTGAAAACATCTTTCCAAGCCCTCCATGGTTCCGCCCGGATCCTAATTGATACTTAATAACCATGTCCGTGGGACTTTCTCAGGTTCTTCCTGTGGCTGCCAGGCATCTGGGGGGCTGCCTCACCCCGCCACGGGTCCTTGAGCCATGTGCCAACCACTGGAAGTTGGGGGCCGCTTTCGGGCCCTTCGATGCTCAGCCCCCAGGTGGCTACCAGCGCTGGCGCCGGGCCGGGCAGAGGCCAGAAGCTTGGAGCAGGGCTTGGGTCCCCTTCCCAAGGAGCTGGGGGTCCAGGGACCGGGACAGGGCGTGGCTGGGCTCAGCCATGTCCTTTTCCAGAGCGTGTGAGCCATGCTGGCTTCCTCCGCGCCCCTTGTCAGGTTTAACATCACAGAGACTCTGGAATTATTTTGACCAAAATGGTCTTAAACCTGTGCGTCAGCCTGGGGATGATCCGTAACTGAGCTATCGCTGGATCTTCTGACACACGCGAATCTCTCTGGTTACCAAGATGGGGGGAGGGTTACCCGGAGTCGCACTCAGGACCTCGCCTTGCCAGGCCGGCGCTGTGCCCCTGAGCTGTGTCCCCCGCCCCTGTCTTCTGCTTCACTTCACCAGGATTTCGATGAAACATTCAGATCACATAGAAGCACTGTTAGATTGTTTTGGGGGAGCTATTGTCAATTTTAAAAAATTCCACTATTGCCTTTTAATATGGAAGGGCCGGGGGTTTAGCTCAGTGGCGCAGCACATGCCTGGCGATTGCGAAGCCCTGAGTTCAATTCCTGGTACCAAAAAAAGGTATATTTGAGTTTTATATGTTGTTCCCATGTCCTGAGACCTTGCTTAAGCATTTATTTCTATAAGCTACTCCTGCAGGTTCTTTAATGCATTCCACTGGGGTATCATGGTACACGTCAGTCGGCCAAGTTTTATTTCTCCAGTCTACTCCATATGCTTTTGGTTTTATTTTTTTTTTCTTCGTTTTTGTTTTTGTTTGTTTGTTTTTGTTTTTTAAATACTGGGTCTGCCTGGATGGGCCAGGCTGGTTTTGAGCTCTTGATCCTCCTGCCTCAGCCTCCTGCGTGCTGGGATTGCAGGCATGCCCACCATGGGCATTCTCTTATCCCGCTGGACACCCCCTCCAGTCAGACACAGGAAGGCTGCAGGTGGCCACGTGCCTCCTCCTGAGCCTGGGGGTCCGTCTTCCTGTGTAGGAGGTGCTGGCTGGGCTTTTGCAGGTGCCCATTAGCAGATTTGAAAGCTCCTCTCTCGGGGTCCCTGTTGTCCAAGGCTTTTTGCCAGGAGCAAGTTTTGTCAGATGATATTTTAGGCAGGCACAGTGGCCATGCCTGTCATCCCAGCCCTTGAGGCTGAGGCAGGAACATCTCCGTGAGTTCCAAGCCGACCAGACTCACTGTCCTAGGCAGGACAAAGCCCTTGGTCGTGGTGTGTTCCGTTTTCTCTGCTGGCGATGAGTTTGCCCGTGTCTGCGTTTGTTTCTGATGGACCGAGCCCTGTGCCTGCCTCCCGTCTCACTCCATCTCCTGGGGCCTGGTGTCCCGGGGAGCCGGGCAGGACTCCTCCTATTTTCTGGGTTTCTTCCCGTCTCCTTTGTGGATTCGCCACTGGACCACTGGGCCTGGAGGCTCCTTTCCTGGGGTCCCAGTGGCCTCGGAGTTGAGGCTGGGGCAGAGGAGAGGAACGGGGGATGCCTGCTGTCCATGCCTCCCTGGGGCTTTGGGACCTGCCTGCACCCCGCCTCTCCGTCCAGTTGGGGAGCAGGGGCCTGTTGTGCCCCCCAGGTCCTTCTCCAGACCGCCCTGGCAGTCGTGGGGTGCCGGCCCCTCCCCACCAAGATGCCTCCCTTCCGGCCGCCCATGGCTTCACCACGAGGTGCATCTTCCACGGGGTGGGTTTCGCTCTGTTCTCGGGTGGGAAAATGAGATCGGGGCTCCACACCAGGCCCATCAGGTCACAGATGGGGAGCCGGCCTGGAGCGTGGCTTTCGCTGTGGGGGAGCCAACAAACACCACCGTGCGCCCCGCCCCACCCGGCACCCCCCCACCCCCCACAAGGCAGCAGCCTGGGAGACGAGGGCCTCAGGCCGGCTGCTCCTCACTGACCTCTGTCCGTCTGTCCGGGAGCTCAGGGCTGCACCTGCTGTGTTGGTTCAGGCTGCTCCCGCTCCCTAGAGCCGGCTCGGGGTGTGGCCTGAGCCCCACTCCCGTGAGAGCCGGGGCCCAGACCTGACGGTTCCGCGCCACAGTGCTCGCCCGTTTACGGATTGTTCTCCAGATCCATTTTATTTCAAAGATAGAAAGAAAAAGAAGAAAAATAACATCTCAACCAAGCACGTCCATCGGGGGCCGAGGGTCCCGCACTGCGCACGTCACCCTGGCTCCTCCACCGGGTTAGGGTTGGGGGTGTCTGCGTGCAGCGCGAGGTTCGTGTCAAACCACCCAGGGCTGCCACCGTCTGTACGAGCTGTGTTTCTGATGCTCCCTAAGACACTTGTGTGTCGCCCTGGGTCGTAAACGTCTCTTCTGTACCTGTAATCACAGCGTCCGGGAGGCTGAGGCAGAAAGATTGCAAATTGAGGCCCAACCCAGGTAATTTATCAACTTAGCAAGACCCTGGCTCAAAATAAAAAATAAGTAAAAGGAGCAGGGAGGCAGCACTGTGCAAAGGCCCTGGGCTCAAACAAATAAAGAGAGGTTTACACATGCTTTACAGTTCCGGGCCGTACATTGTCTGTGATTTGACCGAGTTGTTTTTATGTGGCGTGAGCTACGGATCAGAGCCGAGGTTTTTCTTCACGTCCGGGTGTCTAATTCTTCCAGTACCATCTGGTTTTCCTGCCCCATCTCCTCCTCCTCCCTCTCCTGGCTCTTCCCTCCTCTTTTTCCTTTCCCTTCCTCCCTCCCTCACTTTTTTTTTTTTTTGAGACAAAGTCTCCCATTGTAGCCCAGGCTGGCATCAGACTCACGGTGATCCTCCTGCCTCAGCCTCCCGAGTGCTGAAATGACAGGTGCGTGCCACACCTGGCACTATAACAATTTGGTTGTCCTCACTATTCTGTACTCTTATTTCTGTGTGTGTCTAGAGTCTGGTTTTGGCTGGAATTGCACTGAGTGAACAGTGGTTTGAGAGGTCCTGAAATTTTGGCTTAAATACACAGGTGCAATTATTCATCTGGGCCTTTGTTTTAATTCGGTGCTGTTTCCTTCAGGGGGTTTGGGGCTGGGGTCTCATTACACTGCCCAGGCTGGCTTTGGACTCCTGGGCTCAAGACCCCTCTGCCTTGGCCTCCCAGACAGCTGGGCCTGTAGGCATCGCCGGTGAACCTGGTGCTTAGGTAAATCTTCCGTTTCACTCAGTGATGTTTGTAGTTTTTGAAGCACATGCACAGGGCACTCACACAGGGCACGCACGCAGGGCAGATGCACAGGCACACACAGGGCACACACGCACAGGGCACACACGCACGGGCACACACAGGGCACACATGCACAGGTCACACACGGCACACACGCAGGGCAGATGCACAGGCACACACAGGGCACACTCACAGAGCACACACACAGGGCACTCACACAGGGCACACACGCAGGGCAGATGCACAGGCACACGCACGGGCACACACAGGGCACACACAGGGCACATACACACACACACACATGCACACACACGCAGAGGCAAAGACAGGCTCCATGCAAATGCCCTGGGCTCAGCCCCCACTTCTGCAGACTTGGGTGAGCTCCCCCGTGGGCCGAGGGAAAGTTTCCTTCCCTGTGGACTCGATGCTGGGGCCTCAGTTGACCGGATGTGGGGGATTCGGGCTTCTGTTCCTCTGAGTGAGCTTTGTCACCTGGTCTTTGCAAGACCTGACCCGCCCCATTCTCAGCTTTCTTTCCTCATGTTCCTTATTAATCTTGAACGTTCCTGGGACCTGTAGTCCTGGTCTCTGTCCTTGTGCTGGTCACACAGAAGTTTATCAACTTTTCTGAGATTTCCCAAGACCTAGCTTTGGGTTTACCGACTTTATTGTGAACTCGGTTACAATTTCACAAAATTTTGCTTTTATTTTTATTATTGTCTCACCATGTTACCCAGGCTGGGCTTGAACTCCTGGGCCCTAGAGATCTTCCTGCCTCAGCTTCCTGAGTAGCTGAACTACAAACGCTGCCCTTTTTGTTCTGCTTCTTCCTTCCTCCTTCTTTCTTTGTTTCTCTTTCTTCTTCTTCTTCTTCTTCTTCTTCTTCTTCTTCTTGTTATTGTTGTCTCTTGGAGAGAACAGTACTGGAGATTTTTTGTCTTGTTTTTTGTTTTTGGTACCGGAGTTGAATTCATGACTTCACATTTGCCAAGCAGGCACTTACACGGCTGAGCTAAACCCCGGCCCAGTACTGGAGATTTAAATCAAGCAGTACTAAGCTACATTTGCAGTTGTTTGGAGACAGGCTCTCACTGAGCTGCCCAGGCTGGCCTTGAACTCACCACAATCCTCCTGCCTCAGCCTCCCAAGTGTTGGGATTACGGCTGGGCGCCAGCACGCCTGGCCACATTAAGCTACCATGTGTTTTTATTGTGAGGCGAGGTCCTGGCGTTCCTGGATGGCTTGCTGTCCCTGAGTCCACAGCGCCCGGAACTGACCGCCCCGGGGGCCCTGTGGCTGTGGGCCTTCCCTTCCCTTTCCTTCCACGCCCTCTGGAGCTCGGGTTTCCGCCCGGCTTCTCGTGGCCGGCACAGGGCCAGGCCGTGACCTGCCAACCCTGAGATTCACCCTGTGTGTCCGGCACTCACCATGTAACTGGGTCGAACCCCATTGAGCACTGTTTAGTATTTAAGTCTTTTTTGTTGACTTTCTTGTCTCCTTTAGATTAACTGCGCGGCCTCTCTGTTCCCAATTTCTCTCTCTCATTTCTTTGTGGACTTCTGAAAAACTGAGGATTCAGGAGGGACGAGGCCAGGCCGGGACAGCCCGTGAGCAGCCGGGAGCGGGGTGCAGGCCCGGGACACAGTGGCTGGGGTGCCGAGGGTCACCTGGGGCCGCTTGTATGTGGACCCCGTGTGTCGGTGCGGGGTGGACGCAGGACCGCAGAGCTCTGCTCCTGGACCTCCCTGCCGCACCATGAGGCCACGCTGGTATCGGCCCCACTCCACGGCCCGAGACACAGGCGCATCGGCTCCTCCAGCACTGCTGGTCCCCAGGGCTCAGCTGTGCCTCTTAGCGGCCTGAGCAACGCTGCGCCCTGGGCTGCCTCTGGAAGGACCAGGTGCAGAGTTCCTGCTTCTGCCCTCACCAGTGTGCTTGCCTTGGGGAGGTCAGCCCTGGGCTGGGGCTGGGGCACAAGACCCCCTCTTTCCTTTGTAAGTGCTTCCAATGGGCAGTAAACGCATTCAGAGACCAGGTGGAAGAAACTACCCATTCCATGCCTTCATGAAGGAGGTGACATCTGCATGGCTTCCTGGCCAGCACAACATGTGCAAAGGTCCTGAGGCACTAAGGCCCTGTGGAGGCAGTGGGAGGCCAAGGCCCTGAGGCTGTGCTCCAGGGAGCTTATCTTGGCTGTGCCTTTGGGAGTGACACTGAGGATTTAACAGAGCAGGGCACGGTCGGGCCAGGCTTGGGTTCCCAGTGCAAAACCGAGCACTGACAAGAGCAGCAGTGGTAACTGAGATGGGCCAGGTTTTAGGGAGGTGCCAGGGGCCACAGGGGAGGCACAGTGGGGAGCTCGTGCCCCTGCTCCAAGTCAGGCATCTTTGGTTTTCTGAGGCAGGGTGTCACTGTGCAGTCCAGCCTGGCCTCGAACTCACTGTGTAGCTCAGGCTGACCCGAACTTACAGCGACCCTCCTGCCTCAGCCTCCCGAGTGCTGCAGTAAGCGGCTGTCCTTGTGCAGAGGACTGCATCAAACATCTAAATGGTGAACCAGAAGCAATCTGCTGAAAGATACAGTAGGTAACTCCTCAGGTCATAGGGACAGGCGAGGACTTACAGAGCAGAGCCCCAGCTGCACAAGCAGTAACACCAGCACTTGGGAGGCTGAGGCAGGAGGGTCGCTGTGAGTTCAAGGCCAGCCTGGGCTACAAAGTGAGCTCAAGGCCAGCCTGACCTGCACAGTGAGACCCTGTCTCAAGAAAAAAAAAAGAGCTGGGGATTTAGCTCAGCGGCATAAGGGCCTGCCTGGCAAGCGTGCGGTTGTGAGTTCAGTCCCCGGCAATGATAAAAAAAAAAAGTTTTCTGCGCAGTAAAGGAAACAAGCAGCAGAGGAAAGACACAGAGCGCAGAAGAGCCCAAGGCTCCAGCTGCTCCTCAGCCAGGACTGACGCCTAAATGTGTAAAGAGCACAAAAACTAGACTCCCGGAAACAAGAGACCCGATCAAGAAACGGGCACCCGGAGTGAGCAAGCCCTTCTCAGAAGGACGAGCGGTCAATAAATTCATGAGAAAAATGTCCAACACCCTCGGCCTCTAGAGAGACGCCAACTAGAGCAACGCTGAGATTCCGTCTCACCCTGGCGATGCCCCATCACCAGGAAATCGGGTCACGATCGGTGCCGAGGGGCCGCGAGGAAAAAGGGGCCTCTGGCAGGGGGAGTGCAGACCCCCGCAGCCGCTGTGCAGATCGGTACAGAGGCGCCTCAAAACTAAAACCAGGAACGCCATTCGGCCCAGCTGTTCTCCGGGCGTCTTCCCGAAAGCGCTAAAGACGCCGTGTCACAGGGTTAAAGACGCCGTGTCACAGGGTTAAAGACGCCGTGTCACAGGGCTACCCCCCTTGTAGCCGCACAATCCTAACAGCTCCATCTTGGAAGCAGCCACACACCCCAGCAGACACATGGAGAGAGAAATGTGGGGCTGCCAGGCCGTGGGGTACCACTCAGCCGTAAAGAGGGTGACCTGGGACATCCGTGGAGAATTGGGTGCAGCTCGTTCAGTGAAACAGGTCAGACGCGGAAGCTTAACTGGCGCGTGGTTCCCTCCCGTGAGGCCCACAGCGTGTGGACCCCGTGTGTCGGTGCGGGCGGGAAGCAGGAGGGAAGGGGACCGGGTGAGGCGGCGCGGGGAGGGGAGGAGCAGGGACGTGTCTGATTCGGGTCACAGAGCTTTCCAGAAGAGGCAGCCTTGTGCCCAGGGTGGGGAGTGACCGGGCGGGCAGGAAGGCGGTCACGGTCCCGGGAGCCGCTTGGGGACAGGCGGCCCCGGCCAGGGTCCAAGGCCTCCCGCCAGCACCGCCAGGCTGTGTCCATCGCACAGGGCTCCGTCCTGCTCTGCCTCGGTGCCCGGCCCAGTGACCACAGGGAGGGGCAGAGAGGACCTGAGGGGCCGGGAGGCCGGGCTTCCCCGACCCCCGTGGGAACCTCGGCGAGGCGGCAGCAGAGGAGACATAGCCCAGTGCGTGTGCGGACAGAAGGGCCCCGCCGGCCCAGCGGGACGAGCGCCAGCAAAGGCAGCCTCCCCTGCTGGGAGCTGGAGGGCAGGAGGAAGCGGCCCTGGGGCGAGGGGACAGGGCTGAGGCGGGGACTGCCTGGCCACAGTGGCCATCCGCCCAGAATCCGTGACCTCAGCCGTCCCGGGAAGAAGGGTCTCTGTGGCCCTCCCGAGGCAGGGTCTGGCCATCACCTGCCTGGCCGGCCGGGTCCCCGCTGAAGAAGAGAGCAGCTGGCGTGGTGGTGCTGTGGTCCCGGCACCCTGGGAGGCTGAAGCAGGAGGATCGCACGTTTGAGCCCGACCTGGGCAGCTTACAGATGTAGCGAGACCCTGCCGGGAAGTCAGAAGTGAAAAGGGGTGGGGCGTGGCTCAGCGGGAAAGCCAGGTCCCGTCCCCTCCCCAGTGCCAGGAGCAAACTCATAAATAACCACAGAACTGCAAAGCCCACGTGGAGACCGAGGCGGAGACCGAGGAGCTGTGGCCACCGCTGCCCTGACCACCGCCTCCTGTCCGCAGGCACCCCTGTGGGCCCCGCTCTGTGGCCTTGGGCTGCTCCGTGTCGGGTGAAGGGCTGAGGGCCCCACCCCCACCCCCGTGCTGCAAAGCCACGGAGACCCTGACCTTGGCCACCCCACCTGGCCTTCCTGGGGAGGGGACAGGACAGCCCCAGTGGCTCTAACAGTGGCGTCCAGGATGAGGCTTTGCGGGGGCAGTGGGGATCTGAGCCGGGGCGGGGGGCACAGGGCGGGATTCTCCTGCCACCCGCCGGGATGGACTCACGGCCACGGCCACCCCAGCTGGGGCCACCGAGAACCACCTGGGCTGCCTGCACCTCGACCACTTCGAGCCCAGCGTCACCAGCAGGGGTGATGACCACCTCGAAGTCCAGAAGCCCCCAGGTCCCGGCCCTGTACTCCAGATGGGCCACAGTCTACAGCACACAAGAACATGTTCATTGACTGCCTGCAGCCCGTTGGCGCCCGGTGCTTCTGTGCACCGGCTCTCGGAGGCGCTTATTTATTTATTATTTTGGGTGCATTGGACTCACCCTCGCACTTGCTGGGGGCCCTGTTTGGAGACAGATGTCACGTCTGCCCGTGATGCTCAGTCCCTGAGCCGCTGGAGGCCTGGCCCTGGCCACGCACACTCTGCCCGCTGAGTCCCGGGTCTGTGCCTGTCCCCAGATGCTGCGGCTGGCGTGACGAGAGGCGACCCCAGGCTCACAGCGGCCTCATGGCTCTGTGCTCAGTCCTGGTGCTGCCCCTGCGGACACCACGGCGGGGCGGACCAGCCCCTCTCCTGCTGCCCTGCACCCAGGGCTGCCTGCCCCTCGGTGGCACCTGTGCTCGGCTTCACAGCCCAGCTGCACCCCCCGCTGGCCATCGGCCGCCTCCCCTGACCCTGATCCCCCCATGCGCAGCACTGATGGCTCCCCAGGCGCCCGGGAGAGCCGGATGCTGCGACTTGAGGTCCCCGGGGAGTCCCACTGGCAGCGGGCTAGGGCCACCACAGGTGTAGAACAGCTGCACACGGCAGCCCCGGCCAGCTGAGGCGCCCAAGGGGAAACTCGGCCGGACATAGGGAAGGAGGCCATGGGCCCGGGCTGGAGGCAGTCGGGGCCCAGGGCTGTGGCCACTGCCAGAGGTCGAGCGCAGGGCCCACGGGGACACTGGCCTTCCACAGGCTGTTCCCCAGGCCCCAGCCATTCCCTTGGCGTGAGGGTCTCCTTGTGGAAGCTCCTGGGAGCCCACGGGCGTGGCCATGGCCGAGGGGACGTGGGCCTCGCCATCGCAGGACACGGTGATGCTCCTGCCAGGTTGGCGGGACCTCGAGAGTGCCAGCCCTGGGTGCTAAATGTCCTTCGGGTGGCCTCGGCCTTTGCCAGGCGAGGGCAGCACTGTCCCCACCTCAGGCCTCGGACGGCAAGTTTCTCCTTGGCGCCCCCCCCACCGCATGTGCCAAGGCCTCATGCGATCAGGCCGTTCGTGTCTGAGTGGTTTGGTTTTCGAGACAGGGCCTCCTGATGGACTCCCAGCTGGCCTTGAACTAGTGGCAATCTTCATGCCTCAGCCTCCCAAGTGCTGAGATGACAGGCTGGTAACAACCTTCCCTTCCATCATACTAAGAGCAACAGGTACTGTGGGACTGTGCACGCTGGCCCTCAGCGCTGTGACCCGTGGGACCCACTGGACGGTGTACCCTCAGAATGTAGCCTGCAGGGAAACAGGTCTTGGCCACCATTCGAGTTACGGCTCTGGGGCACTGATGCTCACCAGGAAGTAAGGCCAGGTTGGAGGGATGTGCCGGAGGGACCAGGAAGGGCCCCGCGCCTGGGAGGGAGCCCGGTGACTCAGGCCTGTGGCCTCCAGGCCTGGGGAAGTCGAATTTCCGTGTTTGAGCCTCAGGCTTGTGCAGCTGGAGTCTCAGCATCTACAGAAACCTATGCCCTCAGCGACAGCATCTGAGTCACTTCCCTGTCGCCTGGAAGGCAGAGGCCGCTGTGGCCTGTGCTACCGTCCATGGTTGCAGGCGGTGGAGAAGCAGCCGTGCGGCCGAGGGCCCTGCGGAGGGAGCTGCTCGCCGCTCGGCTCACAGGAAGCCCAGGCTCCATGTCCTGCCCTGCCCCAGCCAGCCCAGAGTCCCGGAGCCAGGTGCCCCCAAGCCCCTGTCTGGGGGCGCAGCTGGCCTTGGGGGACATCCAGGCCTAAACCACACAGAGTGGCCCTGACGGCCCGCGTCCTGTGGCTGCAGCCTCCTGTGACTGCCTGTCCTGGCTCAGGGAGACGGGCAGGCGGGGCAGGGAGTGAGGACCCCAGGGCTGAGGACCCCTGCCCGCAATAGCATTCATGCCTGGCCCGTGCTTGGTCCCGGGCTGGACGGAGCTGACCAGGACGTGGCTGCAGCTGGGTTTGCAAGGTGTCCTGGGCTGGTGGTGCCCAATCGCCTATGCCCCACCCCGCCAAAGGGTTAATGCTTCCCACAAGTGTCACCGCCCCGGGGCCCAGCCATCCCCAGAGGGGCCTGGGGGTCCTGTGGGCAGCAGTCTCCAGGGGCTGTCACCAGGAAGTCCAGGCTTGAGGGCTGAGCGTGGGCTGCCAGTTCACAAGGACAGGATGCAGGGTGAGTGGGTCGCTCTGGTTGCAACACTCCTTTCTCTAGTGCTATACACACACTTCCTCTCTGTGGGTTTCCCTGGGGCCAAATAAGTGCCAGATGCAGGACTCAGAAACAGTAACAGCAGAAATGCCCTTGTTCCAACATTAGAACTGTTTCTCTTGTAAACTAAAGATGTATCAGGATTAGCTACAGTGAATAACAAATATGCGCTGTTCCTCTCCACTTAAGTAGGGTGAGAAATTTGTATCTCCTGTATGTAAAAGAAACATCACAGGGCTGGGCAGAGAGACCTAGAAGGCCAAGGCCTCAAATTCTGCTATTTGAGGCTATATTCCCTAGGTGCCTCGTGGTCCAAAATGGCTGCTATATTCCAGCCATCATCACTCATATTCCAGACAGGAAGCACCATCAGCAGAGCACATTGTCCTCAGCCCTCCTGCCATCTGGGCACCCTGGCTAGTACCTGACCTCGGTTTCTCTCAGTAAGTGGGGTCTGCAGGCCTGACCGCCTGTAATGTGTCAACCACAATGAGCCTGGGTGTCCAGTCCCATGTGAAGAGCCACGGCATTCCGGTGTCCAGGGTGTCTGCCTTCTCCAAGGAGTCTGAGGGAAGACAGGCACCATGGTGCACCTCGGATAGCCTCGGATCGGCCTCAATGGGCTGAAGGCTTCACTGGCTGCTCGCAGCCCCACCTTTGCACCCCTTGAGGGTCTCACATGTGCTTCCCACCTTCAGGCTCCACGCGCCCGGCCCTTGTGCCCCCGGCAGTCTGCACGCCCATCTGCCCTTTATGGGGCAGCTCCTCCACCCTGATCACATGACTCCATACGATAGCCAATCACAGACCTCCTACCCTGGCCCCGGGTAAGCGCATGACCCTGGTTGGCCAGTCGGAAGGTCCCACCCCTGGGCATAGGCCTTTCTCATTGGCTGATGTCTCAGCAGGTCTCCCCCCGGGATTGGCTATGTCTGTGTTGCTGGGAGAAACATCTGACATGCGGTTTAAAGGAGGGAGCTGGCTCCTGGGCTTAGGGATTCCAGTAGGTCATGATGAAAGGGGACAGGGTACAAAGGCTGCTTACCTCAAGGGGTCAAGGAAGGAGGAGAACAGGGGAGAAGCCAGAAGAGGCCAGGAGCCAGTTCAGGTCGTCCCAAAGGTCACATCCCCACAGCCCAGGAGACATCTAGAGTGTCTAACACCCCAGGCAGCTGACAGCATCCACCTGACAACGAGGTCAGCCGCCACCCCGAGCAGGCCGAGCCTGCTGGTGCTGCTGCTGCACAGGGCCGGAGCACAGTGCTGTGAACAGCAGAGGTTCAGGGCCCGCAGTTCTGGAGCTGGGAGATGCACGGCAAAGGCTGGGGCGGGCTGGCGTCGGGGAGGTCGCACTCTGCACCCAGGTGGTGCCTCACTACACCTTCGGGAGGGGACGGACAGGCGCTAGGGTGGTGGGAGAGATGGCAGGTGACCCTCCCACGGCTCTTGTTTGAAGGCCTGGATCTTGTCCCTGGGGACTCTGCCCTGCACCTGGCCACCTCCTGAGGCCTCAGCTCTGGTACCCTTGGGAGCAGCCACCCCATGGCGATCCCAGTGCAGCTGTGGGGATGGGCAGCCTGGAGATGGCGGGGACCTGTGGGGACACACGCAGAGGCAGCAAGGTTTGCTTCCGTGTTCACCCAGGCTGCTGGCTGGGGCCTGCCTCCCTCTGATGCCCCATGGGCGGGACCAGTTGGGTTCTTTCTCCTGAAAAGCAGAGCAGGGAGGTGGCAAGCACAGCCCTGGCTGGCCCCTGGGACAAAGGGGACGTGGATTCCTTGCCAGTGGTGGTCACGTCCACGGGGAAAGGCAGGCAGGGGCTGGGAGATAAAGGTGCTTCGGGGGCCCCGTCACAGCCCAGCACGAACTCTCCTCCAGGCCTTGGCTGCCTCAGGCTCCTCCCAGCAGCCTCCTCCCGTAGAGCTGACCCCAGCAGGTCTCTGCTGCATGCCACTGCTGGAGGCCTTGCTGCAGGTCTCCCGACTGGCAGTGCCCCTGCTGCCCTGAAAGTTCCTGCCAAGGTGCATGGTGAAGTTTGCATGTGCCCCTCCCCCGCTGGTGACAGGTCAGTCCCGAAGAGCCACAAGGACCGTGAGGCTGGCCCTGCCAGCATGAAGCCTTTCCCAGCCTTTCCGATCCTCTTTCTGAGCCACGCCCATCACAGACAAAACAAATGCTTGAATGCCTGGCTGGTGGGGCACAGCGTGGACATCCAGCCTAGTCAAGTCCTCTGGTGTCCACAGCCCCAGGCAACACCCAACGCCATCACTGGAGGCCCGGGAAGGAAGAGCAATCCAAATGGCCCATCCTGGCTTGCTGACCTACAAAATGAAAGGCAAAACAAGATGATATCTAAGCCACCGTGTGTCGGTATGATTTGTTACCCAGCAAAACTGACGATAACATCCCGTCTGAGAAGTTTATTAACTCCCCTGAAATTGTGACAAATGACACAGCTCAGAAATGTCCAGCGGCCTCATACCGCAGCGAATCCAAACTCCCTGTGTTTGGAGGCCGGATGACTTAGAGACCAAGGTCACACGGCGTCTCAGCCTTTTCAGACTGTGATAACAAAACGGCACCGTGCGGTTGGCCCAGTCGCGGGAGACTCCCCCAGGTGTGGAGTATGGGGTGTCCATGGTCAGCCAGGGATGCCAGGCTCACGGGCCAGGGTCCTGTGGCTGCATCTCTGCCAGCGGCACGCTTGGAGCGCCTGCTGGGAGGGGTGTCCCCAGAGCCGTCCTGGGCCAGCAGGAGGCTGGGGTTGCTCGCACCAAGGTCTTCAAGCTGCTGAGGTAGCCGTGTAAGCCTGTCATCCCAGCAGTCTGGAAGCCGAGGCAGGAGGATGGCAAGTCCAAGCCCAGTGCGGGTGACTTAGCGACACCCTTTCTCAAAATTAAAAAGTAAAAAGTCAAAAAAAGGGGTGTCGTTCAGCGTGACGGCCTGGGGTTCAATCCCCAGCACAGAGGTCAGAGGAGCAGAGCTGTGGACATTCCAGCGCTGTCCACCGGAAGCCCAGACCCGGGCCCTCAGCTCCTCTGGCCTCAGTTTCCCCCAAGCCCTGCAGGGCTCCGAGGTAAGCACCCCCGACAGGTCCACTGCGATCAGAGCCGGCGCTTCCGCCTTGGCTCGGGGTTCCCAGCCCCGCGCTGCACGGGCCCCGCGGACGCGCATGCGCTGTGCGGCCGCCGCCCCCTCCCCCGGCCTCGCTCCCCGGGCGCAGACCCGAGCCTGCGCGGGGCCAGTTCGTCTGCTGTCGTCCTGGCGGCCGCTTCCCGAGCCTCATTCTCCGCCTGAGCTGCACACAGCGGGATCTGGACGGCGCGCGATGAAAATGACTTTTATGGTCACGGCGCGGAGCGGAGCGCAGCCTCCCCGCGAGCGCAGCCCGAACTCGCAACCCCGCGCCCAACGCGCACGCGCACAAACGGGCCCCCGGCGAGGCGGGGCCTCTGGTGGGACTGGGGCGGGGCCTGGGCGGGGCCTGGGCGGGGAAGGGGCTGCACGGACCAATCAGCATCGCCGAGCCCCATGTGGGCGCGGTCTCGGGCTCAGCGGTCTACAAGAGGCGGTGCGCGGCCCCGCAGCACCCACTCGCAGCCCTCGGCACGCCCGGAGCTTCGTGTCCTCGCGTTTCCCACTCGCCAAGCGGGCCGAGCCCGCCGTGCCCGCTCAGACTGCTCCGCGCGGGAGGCGGCTGAAGCCCCACTCCGCCGCCCCACGCGGGAGACGCCGTGAGGTGTTATTGGAGCCCGGAGGTAGGCGCGGCGTGGACCTCTCGGTCAGTGCGATCTACGACCCGCTGCCCCTGGTGCCCGGAACCGGAGTGGCCAGGGGAGATGCGCTGCGTGGAGTGTGGCGGGCATGGTGGGGAAGGCTCTGGCAGCATGCAGAAGCCTTGCTTTGAGCCTGCGCGTTACAGATGGGGAAACTGAGGCACAGCGGCCAAGCCTCTGGGCTAGGAAGCCGCTGAGCCGCCTTGGCAAAGTGGGCCTGCGGAGGACGCTGCTTTGCCCTTCTCCTCGGCCCAGCGGGCTCCCGTGTGCCCTCACAGTGGCGATGTTCCTGGAAGCTGATGGACCGTGTGCGGGGCTCAAGGGTTCTGTCCTTGTGTTGGGTGGGCTGGACAGTCACAGGCAGGTGCCTCCTGCTCTGTTCATAGGGCCAGGCCTCTTTACTGTTTCGTTTGCAACTGACCAGCGAGGTGACTTTTCCTGTCCGGATGGAGAGTCCAGGGCAGGACCCTGGCTGGAGCCCAGCTCTGCTGCCACAGGCTCAGGGGCACGGGGTCGGGGGAGGAGGGCAGGCCGTTCCAGCAGTGCGGGTGCACACTTCAGGGGCTCCTTAGCAGGGCATCGCATAGCAGTCTGCGTGCGGAGCCTTGGGCTGGGGCTGAGGGCTCGCTCTGGGTCCTGCTGGGTCTGTGCCCCAGATGGAGAGAGCCAGGCCAGAGCGACACTGTGCAGGGCTAGCCAGTGGGCACACTGGGAGGGGGCCTAGTAGGTGCCCTGACCTACCTTCAGTCTAAAGATGTGTGGCTGGTCTGGAGAGAGAAGCCTGTACGAAGGGTGCCGTGTAAATGCCCAGCTCACCCAGCACCCAGGATCAGGTGTGGACTCCGCTCTGAGCCTCCAAACTCCTTGCCCTGAGGCTGTGGGGAGCCTGCTGCCCCTACCTGGGGTCTGGAGTCTGATGCTGCTGCAGAACGATTGCCCTGGGCTCACTGTGCTGCAGGCGTCGGATGTCCTGCTCTGCCCACCTTCGGCTGTCTGCACGTGGGGGCAGAGCAGGAGGTGCTGGCTGGATTGCAGCTGTGGCAGGTGCGAGGCCAAGCGTACAGCGCACCTGCAGCACACCTGGGCAGCTGGGGAACAGACCCGGCAAAAGGGAGAGCTTGCCTGAGGCGCCCTGGCTGGTGTGTGGCATCGTCTCTCAGGTGGGTCTTCCTGTGGGTCCTGCCTCTCCTGAGACCAGCGTTTTGCCTGATGCTAATGCCACTGCTGATGCTGGCTTCCATCAGGGCTGTTGGGTTGGACAGGAGCTCAGGCGGAACAGCTGGGTGCTGCCTGCTGGAAGGGGGCCAGCAAGGGTGGTCTCGGCTTTCTGGGGTGCCCTGCACCATAGAAGTGGGAATTGGAACAGCATTTATAACAATGCCCAGCTGACTTGCCTGGAGCTCGTGGAGTGGCTGTGCCCAGGGTGCTCAGGAGGGAGTCACTGGGGGCTCTGGAGATGGCCCCTTTCAGGGGAGAACCCCGAGGCCCAGGGTGACTGAGGCTGTGCCCAGTGTGCAAGGCTGGGGCAGGGAGGACTCTATGCTGGTAGTGCTGCTGGGCTTTCTAGGAAGGTGCTTGAGTGGTGACAAGCCTCTGTGTCTCCCGGGATTGCAGGCCCAGGGAGGGGTGAGCTCGAGCTCAGCTGGGGACAGGTCAGGGCTCAGGTCAGCACTGGCCCTGAAGTGCTGCCTCTGGCTGGGAAGAGCTAGAGGGCAGAGGGTAGCACAGGGCTCTTAACACCCAGAGCCATCCCTCAGGGACCCCAGGGTGCAGGTGACGTGTGACATGTGTCTGAGGCCAGCCCCAGAACCTGACCCCAGCCTTGCGGAAGCTGGACTGGTCCCCCTCCCCGTCACCAGCCTCACTTCTGCCTCTGGGAGGTGCCTCCCTGTCTGTGCTCCAGTCAGGAGGTGTTTTTTTTTTTTTTTTCTTACGCAGCCTCCCTGGTTTTTGATGAGTCCCAGATGTGCTCAGGGCGTCACTCGGGGGCCAAGGGCTGTCAGGAGGAGGAGGCTCAGCGGCCGTGATTTCACTGTGCGGTGTCTCCAGCTTGTTGAGTTCAGTCATGCCGGGGACGCCGGGCGCCTTGTGAAGTCCCCAGCGGAGCACGCTGTGTTCTGGGCAGGCAGGGCCGGGGGGTGGGTGGCAAGAGCTTTTTCACTTTTCCTTAGAAAATACTATTGTGATAAAGCTCACGTGAGCATAAAGTGTACCGCTGAACTCTTTGGAAGCAGGCATGTGACCACGCCCACCAGCCAGCCCCAGAGCGTCCCGCCCCACAGCAAGGGGGTCCTGAACGCAGGACCAGCCAGTCTGCTTCCCTCCCCACCTGGCAGTCTGCTCTGTCTCTCTGGATTTGCCCATCTGGACATTGCCTGTGTCGGAGTCATGGAGTGTTTTCCCTCAGTGTCACGTTTTCGAGACCCTTTGTAACAGCACATAGTGCTGTGTATAGTACGGTAGAGCATATGTAGTACAGATGAGAACCTCGGTTCTTTTCATAGCTGAATAGTATTCCACAGTATAGCTAGAACACAGCTGCCTATAGCTTTGTAGTGGACATGTGGCTGTCCCCCCCCCCAGCCCCAGCCATTGTGACTCATCCCAGTCCGAACATCTGCGCACAAGGCTGTGTGGACATCTGCTTTCACTCCTCTTGGGCTTGCCCCTTGGAGTGGAGTTTCTGGGTCCGAGGAGACTGTCCTGCACTCTTGTTGGCTCCTTCTTGAGGAATTCAGCTCAGTGGATCCCCTGCTGGGATGTGCCCCGGCCCCTCGCCATGGCTGGGGACCCCGTGTGGGACGCAGCCCTGCTCCGTATCTGGCTCGGCTCGCAGCCTCGGGGACTCGTCAACGTTCCCGAGCGTGAGGACATCATGGTCCAGCCAAGGGCGATTTATCTCTGGTTGTTTTGAGCCCTGCATCAGCTTAGACAAAACCACAGAATCGGGGGGGCAGGCCTGGCCAAGGGTGTTGCAACTTCTTAACCATCTTTTTAAAAAAATGGTAAATTATGAAATCCCACGTTTTCAATCTCAATTTCTGGATGGTGTCCCATGTGGAGAGCAGGGGATGGGATTCCAGAGGGCAGGAAGGAGGGTCCTGCCTGCTCCACGCCTCAGCCCTGGGTTCTCATGGCTAGGAAGGGCCTAGCTCAGCCTCCACGGCCAGGAGACCCACGGGGGAGACCCAGGGATGCCTCAGACAGAAGCAGCACCGGGCAGCTGGGAAAGGGGGGAAGGGGCTGGCAGTGCCCCGGGAAGGCCCCCGAGTGTGTAGGGCCCGGAAGTGGGTGGCAGGGGTCCCCTGGTGTCCAGCTGGGAGCTGCATCTGGTTTAACTCCTGTCTCCTTTCCCCACAGAGGGGACCAGGTTTCTTCACCCGTAGCCGAGCTAGATGGTGGTCTTTTTAAAGTAAATGTCTTGAAAGGCTCACGCTGGAATCCCAGCAATTGGGAGGCTGAGGCAGGAGGATTGCTGCAAGTCCAAGGCCAGTGCATGCTACATAGCGAGACCCTGTCTCAAAAACCTAACCAAACAACACATAAAGTAAATTTCTTGGAACCCCCAAAAGCAAGCCAACTTCAGTAAAAGTGCAAAACCAGCAGCATGTGTACTGGTAGATGCAGGAGGGCAGGTAAAACTTGAGAGGGGGTTGTGAAGGACTGGGGTTTGGGGAACTGCAGATCCTGATGAGGGAAAGAAAAGGGGCTGTGAGAACCGAGAATGGTGGTTCCCGAAGTGGCTCCCCAGACCTGTTGCAGCACCCAGGGCCCCTGGAGAAATGTAGGCATTCAGCTCTGCACCCAGCACCTTCTGGGCTGGAGCCCGTGGGGTGGAGGTGGGGGCCTTTTTCACAAGGCACCCAGCACCATGGGTGACGCTCAGGCGGGAGACCCAGGAAGCCCCGCCTCCTCGCCCACACTTAGCAGGAGCCCCGGCTGTGTCCTGGCACCAGAACACCAGGCGGTTTGGAAGCCTGGGCCCTGGAGCAGCCGCAGGGTGGTGGCATCCAGTGTCCAAGGCTGGGCACAGTCAAACTTGCTGGCGTCTTCCCCGGCTGCCCCGAGCCCCTGTCTTGCAAGTTTCCCAGGATCTTGGGCATCTGTGGGGAGGTGAGCACCAGCTACTGACCCCTCCTGACCCGACCCACTGGGCAGATATTTCCAGGGTGATCCGGCCCATCTGGAGGACGGAGCGCAGTCCGGATGGACAGCCCAGGGCGCGTCTGGCTCCTGGTCGGCACAGCAACCCCCAGGCTGGCCAGGCAGGGCCGTCTCCGCTGGGTGCTCGAGGGCAGGCTGCAGGGATCCTTGCACCCTGGTGGCTGCCCTGCCTCTCCCAGCCCTTCCCCAGCAGCCTGGACGGCTGTCCATTTAGGTGACCGTGCTGCCCGCCGGAGGGTACCATGGAGAAGCGTGCGCGAGCGATTGTTTGTCCTGTGCCTGGGACGGACGATTTTCTCAAGGAGGAGGCCACGCGCCCCATTTCCCCCCTGCTCCTGGCACGGGGCACAGGCTGCCTCCTGGGCTGAAGCCCCGAGGATCATGAGAACCAGGACCCATCTGCGTTTACTGTAAAATCTGCGCTCTGCAGAGCAGCACTGGGGGTCCCCAGAACACCCCAGCTGCCCCATTCCAGTGTCTGTTGTGGTCATGCCCAGGTGCGACCTCTCCAGCCTCTACCTGCCAGCTCGGGCCCTGCAGCTCCATCTCCCTGAGGCCCTCTTGACCCCAGTGTGGCTGCCAGGCACTCACTGGAAGGATCCCCAGGGCTGCCTGGCGCTGGCCCTGGGGACATTCATCTTGGAGAGGCTGTGTTCCTGACTCAGCCCTGTGGGGCACCCCGCCATTTGGGCTGCAGCCTGTCACCACAGCAGAGGTGTGGGGCACCCTGAGTGCACCCCGAGGAGAAGGTGTACAAATGGCTCTGACTGCCCTGCCTGTGAAAGCACATTTTTTTGTGTGACCTCTGCCCCCTCCCTGGCCCAGCCTGCTGTATCAGTGACAGGCCCTCTGGGCGACCCTCAGCCCTGTGACTGAACTCGAATCCAGGCCTGAGCCGGGACCATGCTTCCCACACTGTCCCCTGGGCCAGCTGGTTCTCTTCTTCCTGTGGCTCCAAAGTCCCTGTCCTTCTGCAGAGCTTCTCTGGGGACCTGGTGTCCAGGGAGACACAGGGAACCGGCGAGGATTAGGATGGGTCACCCGAGCCGTCTGAGCAGCCTCTTATGGAGCATCTTGGCTTGCGTGGAATGTGTCTGGTTTCTTTCTTGCTTTGCACAAAGTAGGTTAAGTGAGTGGCGAGGGACTGCTCTGCTCTGGGCCTGGAATTCCGCCGTGCTACAGCGGACCCAGTGGGCGGCGAGCATCTCAGTTGTGGGGAGGCTGGGGCGCAGCAGGCAAGGCAAGGAGCCAGCCTGTCGCCTCCCTCGGGCCTGGCCCTGGGCCTGCTGCCGGCTTTAGGAAGGGATGGGATCTGGAGGCTGAGACGGGCCTTTACGCCCCCCCCCCCCCCGCCCCAGTCTGGGCGCCCCCGGGTGGTAACGGGATGTCCTGCCCGCCCTGGGGATCTTCCCGCCACGGCCTCATTCCTGGAATTTCTGGGTGGTTTGTGGGAAGGACTGGGATCTGCCCTCCGCCTCCCTCGGCCTGCGAATGCCAGGTCGGCTGTGAGGAAGAGCAGAGCCCAGGGAAGCCCGGCCAGGGCCAGCTGCCCCCGGCCAGCAGGGCCCGGGGCTGGCACTGCCCACTGTGGTGCGGCATTGCTCGCCATGTGTGCAGGCACATTGCCAGTGAGCAGAGCGACCCCCTGTGTGGCCATGAGGATGGGGCTTGTCTTTTCTGAGCCTCAGTTTCCTCGTCCATGGAGTGGGGCGAGAAGGGCAGCGACCCCATCCTCGTGTGCATGGGAAGGAAGAGAGGCCCTGTGCTCCCTGGGGAGCGGGTATGAGTGGGACCAGGAGAGCTGACAGGTACCTTTGCAGAGGCTGTGAAACACACCACTTCCCACACCCCAGTGCTGTCTGTGCCCCTGAGATGGCTGGCGCCTGTTATGTCCACAGGGTGGATTTGGGGTCTCAGGGGGAGAGGCAGGTGGTGATAGCCGGCAGCCAGGGTGCCCAGCCCAGCTGGCGATACCACGGGCCATCCACGCAGTGGGCATGGAGTTACAGGAGGGGACAGGGCGGCCCGCAGAGGTGGCCCTGAGGTGTCATTGCCATCAGCGTGAACTGCCGAGGACCCACGGGCCCTGCACACCCGGTGATGGCGTCTGGAGCCTCTTTCCTTGACACCAGGGCCACCCTGAGCTGGGATCGGCCTCAGGTCCGCTGGCCTCCGCTGTCTTCTCCAAGGGTCGGACACGTGAACATTGGCTTTTGTGAAGGCCGAGGCTGGAGAGAACGGACTGGTCACAGCTGCCCGTGCTGTCCCAGCCTTTTTAAACTCCTTCCTGTGGGCACTGAGGGCGCCCCCCCCGAGGTCTCCAGGAGCCGCCACCGCTGCAGGCTGATGCTGCCACCCATAGTCACTCCCCTCAGCTGTGGCCTGGCCTCCCTCTGCAGCCCAGAGCGGCCGAAGGCTGTGAGGCACAGTGCTGGCCACCGGGCCCCAGTCTCTTCCTCGAGCACCCAGCTGCCATCGGCCCGAAGGGAAGCTGGGGACGGTGCTGCGCACGTGTAGGTCAGCCCAGCCTCAGGAGGCTGAGGCAGGAGGAGGGCAGCGCTTTGCACAGTGAGTTCTGGGTAAAACAGCAAGACCTTATC
>PVLA01015374.1:0-25662 GCA_004027455.1 Hydrochoerus hydrochaeris
CTGAGTGACATTATTGTTGACTTCCTTATTGTCTGGTCTTGAAGGCCTAAAATGCCTTCATTATCCTGTTCTGATCAATTCTATAGTATTTTGTTTTGTGTGAATACATTGTATGTGAAGATATGGACAACTATCTGGAAGAAAACAAGAGACAATATGATAGTCAGTGAAGATCTCCTGTTGTCTTGCTTTGAAATCTATGTCTATTACATTGTTTTGTTATGATCTGTTTTGTTCTGTTTTGTTTTTAATTTTACCCTCCTTAAAAAAATTCATATCCTAGAGGGAAAAAAAATCCTAAGAATTTTGTGTTATGATGAATTGTGTACCCAAGGCCCCCAAAATATCTAGATCCAGAGCACAGTGTCTACTTTCATCCCCATGTCTACTCTCTCATCCTATCAGACAACCCAGCAATTATTTGGTGCTTTCCCTCATGTATCCTACCTCAGGTTCTTGTGCATATCAGTGTTGTAAAGAAGGAGCACTATATGTCACTTTATCTTTTAATAATCCAATCTACATTTATATTGGCCAAAAAGCAAATTCTTGGAATATGGAGGAGCAGTAAGCAGCAGAGAAACCAGCTTCTCTGACACAGTCACTGTCCAGATGCTGGAATATAGCACTGTAAGGAAGACAAGAAGGAAAGATGTAGCTCTACTGGACCTAGGAAGAATCCGAAGTGAAAATCAAAGCCCACAGAAAGAGTGAAAAAGAAAACTTCAAGGAAGAAAAAAGTGATAAACCCATGGTGCCTTTGAGGGGAGCTGTTTGAACCTGGGGACACAAGTCCATGGGGTCATAGACAGTGATGGCTCATGACAGTGACCAAGGCCTCCGCAGAGAGACAAGGCAGTGGAGGGAGCAATGGACATGGAGAACTGCACTGGCTGGCAATCAGTGCAGAGGACTCAGTCCTCCCATAGAGAGAGAGAGATTAGCCAGGAACCATTTTAGAGATGGCCCAGCTGTACTCAGAACCCCGAACTGCTGCTGGCTGCATCTAGCAGCTCCCAGCTGGGCACAGACCCATGGAAATTGCTTGGAGTGTGGCGAGCCCAATGAGTCTGGTCTCAGGGCAGGCCTGCTGAGATTATCCACTAAAGCAATTGCTTTAATCTCCCATAAGGCAATTTCTGGGGGAATAGATCAGCACAATTTGGGATTCTGTCTCCACAGGTCTACTAGTGAAATCAGAGAGAATCCTGGAAGTGGACTATTTGTTTTTCTTTCTCTTTTCTTTCTCTATTGTATTTATGAGTGTGAAAATGGTTCTTAACCTCCTTGTGGATATGGGTCTGTTTCATTCTTCCTTTTATCTTTTCCATCTCTCTTTTCCTTCAGTCTTCTGCACCAGTTTCCCCAAGTTGACATAATCCCTCTTTTCCCTCCAACCTTACTTCTAATCTCTTTCTCTTCTTGCACTTCTCTATTTTCTCCTTAATCCATTTTAATTTTTAACCCTCAAGGGCCAAATTAACACCTTACAGACTTATATATTGCATATAATTACTGGGTTTGTTTTACATTTTGTTATATAATCACAAATCTAGTTCATATGGTTAAAAGTTGCAAATTAAAGTTTAGCTCAGATTGTTTTTTCCAAGCTGTGTTCAATGCTATTGGCACCACTATAGCCAAAACTGATGTAATTGTTCTAAAAAAATATTGGTATTGGTATTACATGTCTGAGATTAACTAAGGGTCACAGAAAATACAGTGGCACAGTGCCAAAGAAATAGGGACTAGGCCAAACAAGCAACAACTTTTCACCTCCAACAAACTAAAGAGGTTAAAGATCTTCTAACAGACTCAAAATCCAAAAACTAGCTATACCTGGAAGATATCTCTGAAGAGTAATCATCACCTAAGGGTCCTCCTAAATACTACCAATAAAACAACCTACCATAAGCAATTTACAAGCATCACCCCAGGAATTAAACTAAAAAAAGAAAATGAGAAGACACTTAAGCAATACACAACCTTAAATATTTAGGTCACTAAGAGCAAATCCAGGGGGCTATGAGGTGGGACTCTCTGAAGCAGAAGCAACAAAGCAATTGAACAAAGTTCTGGAAAAAATGAAACCAGAAATAATTTCTCAGATAACTACAGAGATTACCAAAATACACACCACACAAAGCGACATTAGAGTAGACAGACAAAAAAACTGACGTGCTTAAGAAAATTATGGATGCTCAGCATAGGAAAGAAATGGAATCCCTAAAGCAGATTCAAGCAGATATCCAGGAGAATAAGAGCTCCATTTAAAGTATTCAAAGCAGATTAGGCCAATGCAAGGACAGGATCTCAGATACAGAAGATAGGCTTGCAATTAGTGACCAGGAAAAGAAAGATTTCTCAAAACTAGCAAGGGACCACGAGAAACAATTCCAGAAGCTTCTAGATGAGACAAAGAAGAATAATTTAAGATTAACTGGAGTCAATGAACAAGTAGGAGATACTACAAATGACATTAAAAAATGTTCACAGACATCATGACAGAAAACTTTCCTGGCAGAGAAAAAGAATTTGACATACAAATAATTGAGGCATATAGAACTCCAATTAGCAATGATCAAAAAATCTACAGCCAAGCATATCATAGTCAAGATTCCAGAAATTCCAGAAATTCAACAAAATAATAGAAACCTAAAAGCTGTTAGAGAAAAGAAACAAATCACCTATAAAGAAAAGCCCATCAGAATTACAGCTGACTTCTCAGTATAAATTCTCAAGTCAAGGACAGCTTGGAGTGAAGTACTCCAAGTTCTAAAGGAAAATAACTTTCAACCCAGATTGATGCACTGTGCAAAACTATCTTTCAAAATTTACGGAGAAATAAGATATTTCCATGACAAAGAACATCTGAGGAAATTTATGATCACCAAACCAGCACTCCAAAATATTCTGAAGGACATTCTAGAAAGAGATAATAAGGACAACTCCATGAACCCCAACAGAAGGAATCCCCCAGGGAAGGCAAACAATTAAAGGGAGGGAAAAAAGAGAGGGAAGAGCCAACAACAGGAAAACAACATGACAAGGATAAGTCAATACATATCAGTTATAACCATCAATGTTAATGGTCTCAATTCACCAATCAAAAGAAACAATGTATCAAACAGCAAGATCCAACAATATGCTGCATACATTGGCCAACAAAAGGCGATACTGTAAATATGAAATATAAGAGTTATTCAGGATTTTGTCTACATTATTGTAATCTTCAGCTAATATAACAATACCTTGTACCATCCTATAATCAGAATAGTCTACTGTAGCCAAAGCATCTTATTTATACTAGTTAAGAATATCTTGTCAGTCTTATGCTGTCTCAGAATATTAGTCCATATTGAAGATACAATAGAAGACATTAGACTAAAGGGAAGCCAGTCAATTGTCACATGTCACAACATATGGTCCTACACCCCCCAAAATACAGTATTCTACCACCTTGTAGTCCTAACTGGACATAAATCTAGGGTCAGTTTTTGTTTTTGCTGCTGAGGATTGAAACGAGACCTCACATATAATAAATGCCATTCCCCTAGGGCCAGGGTGCTATATCAACTGTCCAAGCAAAAAAATACCCATTTTAGAATTTCACAGGGTTGGGATGACCCATCATTTTCATGGATAATTATGTGTTGAGTCCAATATTACCATATTGGATGTCTGGTCTATTTATCACTATAGATCCTGGCTACAAAGCAGAAATTTATTAATGATTAATCTTGGGCTTTTTATGATCCAAACCATTCAGCCAAACCCACTGCTGACACTGAACCTGCTGAAACTACCACTTGAGGCACTGGATTATAGCAAACTTAAGCTGACTGTGTTCAGGATGTATCACTGGAGTTTTAGGGCAAAAGTTACAGTTCTGTGGGTTCCAAAAGATTGGGCTTGACCACGCATTTCATAACACCAATAAAGGAGATGACAACTAGTAAAAAAGTAAGGCCAATCTGAAAGAACATATAAAAGAGGTACGAAACCTGGATTTGAGGGGCTGATAGACGTTTTTTAGGTTTTATATAAAAGGGGAACAGAGACAAGGATTGGGAGTTTGCATACCTAAGGGGCAGGCCAGGTAATCCTGGCCAAGTTGTGGACTGGCTGACTGGTTATCTCAGAACTAGTTCTGCAAGGTTCTAGGAGAGTCACTATTACTTGACGGGGCAATTCAGTTCCCATCATGAGAAGAGGGCTCCTGCTTAGGGAGGCAATCTCAGTTCTTGTCATGGCATATTTATTCCTGTTTGGTGAGGAATGGGGGTACTTCATCATGGGTTGGTCTGCTTTTCTTGGAATCCAAGGTGAGTGCAGGTTTACAATGATGACTGGGAATTTCTAGACATCACTTAAGGGGGCTGCAACTGGATGCTATAAAGTCTATCAATTTAGATGACCCTGAAAATCTGTAAAATTAGTGTAATTACTCATACCTTTTTTTTTTTTTTTTGGTACCGGGGATTGAACTCACGACCTAGCACTTGTCAGGCAGGCGCTCATGCCACTGAGCTAAATCCCTGGCCCCAATTACTCATATCTGGGTGTGCTTGGTCTGGATGGGGGATGAAACAAGCTAGGTAAATTTACTGCAAATAAACCTGGTATTACAGATACCTCTTAAGTGACTAACATGCCTATATATGGAAATGAACAAGGTCTGATCCAAAGTTTGAAGGTAATAATGGAAACAAATACAAAAAAGAATGCAAAGGCACCAAATTTCATCCTGCTCCTAGTGACCTCCTGGGCATCTGCAGGTCCAGCCTTCAGATCCTGTTACAGATGCACACAATAATACACAAAACTGACTTTCCAAAGCCCTAGTGAGTGGCTACCCATCCACAGAGTAGGGGGATGGGTCAGCTACCTCGGTTTTTCTTAACCCAGGTTCCCCAGGAGATGGCAGGGTGTGGAGCAAGCTTCTTCAGACATTAGCGGCTTTTCTAAGGAGTGGCTGGCTACTTCTTCAGGCTTGCACTGGATACCCACAGGCGAGTCCCCATGGCAGCTAGTGTGCTTGTAGAGGCCTCTATTTTCTTTTTTTGGTACCAGGAATTGAACTGAGGGCCTCACACTTGCCAGGAAGGTGCTGTGCTGCTGGGCTACATCCCTGGCACCACATTGTTACATAATGCAAAATACTAAGTGAATGAACTGGTTAGGGTTCTAAGTTTTTGTAGGTTAACTCTTAGCCCACCAGGTAAACATGAATTATAACTACAGGCTGTGGTTTCAACCTCAACCTTGAAACTGAATTATTTGGGAAGCTTAAAAAGTTAGAAACCTTCTTTTGTTGCCTCTGGACCAGGTTGGAGAGTCGACTGAATGAGCCAACCCTGATCATCTTTATTGAAAGATTATTTGGAGAGGAGCTAAAGATGGCCCATCAGTGAGCAACAAAATACAAAGCCTCTGGGAGAAACAGCTCATATGCCAGAGTAAAACATCCTGGAGAGATCCAGACAGAGGGAGATGGATCCTCTTGACAAAGGAAGAGGTTTGAGCAAAGAAAGCTCATCATGCAGTCTCGGGGCTACAACTGGAACAGATAAAATTACCGGACATGGTGCTTTCCTATACCTGCCAAGTTTGCGCCAGTCTGAATTGGCACCAGTCTGAATTCGCACTGGCCAGGCAAAGCTGCCCAAACTCATTCCCGCTGCCGCTCACAGGAGACACATGTCCAAGTTGGGGGTTGGTGAGCCCAATGGAGAACGAGGCAGTGAGGGGACTTTCATTAATCCATAGTCAAGTGCTGGGAATGAGACCCTCTGCCGTGGGAAGGGCGTGACCAAGTGGGCGGCATGTTGGAGTTGGGCAGGAGGAGCCTGAACTAGGGGCAACAGTGACTTCAGTTGGTTGCTCCCTCCACAGAGCAGATTCGTGGGATTTGCTTGGACTGGGTCACACCCCTGGCAGGGACACAATAAGCCATCCCAAATCAATTCCCTACACCTAGCACACACTAATCTGGTGAAGGCCCCTGAATTTTGATTGGCCTGGTGAGGAGGGGCCAGCATACACAGCCCCTGCTTACACCTCAGTGACAAGAGCAAACAGAAGAGGTCAGAAATCCCTCGCCAGTGTGCTTCAGAAGAACCATAACCAACAAGGAAAAGGGCTGAGACCTCCACTATACACATATATGGAAGAAACCAAAACCATGACAAGAGAGAGAAACAAGAAAAAGCTCCCAGCCCAAAACCCTGAGAAAAATTATCCAGGAGAGGAAAAAACAAAAGAGACTGACGGCAGCAAACATGCAACATCAGACATGGCTTCAATGGACATTAAGAGATTTCTTTGGGACCCTGTAGACGAGCTCAAAACTGAAATATTAAATCAGGTAAAGCAAGGTATAAGTAGGTTAATAAAAGAAATGCTAAGCATTTCTCAGGAAGACACAGACGGAAGAATGGAAGAACACAAAAAAGGAGAGAAACATTCGATAAAGAATATAAAGAAAATCTAGAATACATGAAACAGATTCAAAGAGATTACCAGGACATTAAAAACTCCATTGAAAGCTGGCAAAACTCCTTAAAAGAAACTGAGGATAGACTATCAAAACTTGAAGACAAGTTTGCAATGTGTAATCATGAAAGGAAAGACCTCTTAAAAATAACAAGGAAACAGGCAGTAACAATACAAAGGCTAGAAGATGACAAGAGAATCTATAATTTAAGAATAAGAAATGTGAACAAAGAAGCAGGAATAAAACAGGTGAATTAGAAAGGCTATTCACAGAAATAAGGAAAACTTCCCAAGCATGGGAAAAGAAAATTACATTCGGTTATGTGAGGCATACAGAACTCCAGCCACCTACAACCAGACATATAATAATCAGGATACCAGAAATTCAATATAAAAACAGAATATTAAAAGCCGTCACAGAAAAGAAACAGATTACCTATAAAGGAAAGCCCATCAAGATCAGACAGACTTCTTGACATAGACCATCAGATCAAGAAGAGCTTGGAGCAAAGTATTCCAAGCCTGAAAGAAAATAACCTCCAGCCCAGGTTGATGTACCCTGCAAAACTGTCACTAGAAATTAATGGAGAAACAAGATGCTTCCATGACAAAGAGGAGCTGAGGGAATTTGTGACCACCAATCCAACCCTACAGAGAATACTGAAGGACATTCTAGAAAGAGAGAAAAAAATACCAGGATTTCAGGAACAGTGGCAGAAAGGCCTCAATGAGCAGGGCAGGCACTAGAATGAAGGAGAAAACTAGACAAACAAAGGCAGAAAAATAGCATAGCAGAAATGAGGCAGAGCAGGATGGCTAGAATCTCTAACATAGATGGCCTTGATACACTATATTGTTAATAGTGTACCAGGATTTAAAACCCGCATTACTCATACCACTCTGCTTAGATCTATTATATTCTGTTTCAGTCATGCTACCTGTACTAGATTTGAGGGCACAGACAGTTATCCTAAAAATAGCAGGATATAGTATGGTAATCATCCTTAATTTCCTATTAACTTAATCTGAAGCTCTGTATAACCTACACTGTTTTACTATGACTGATCATAATCAAATCTGGTTTGTTAGATCACTATTTTATATTGATAGATTTTATTCAAAGCTGTTATGATTGATAGTATCAAGTCTGAGAATATAGGCAACTGCACTTAAGATGACAAGATCCACTAGAATATCCACTCTGGTTTGATTATTACCTGTCTTTGAAGTTTTAAACTGTCTACAATGTTTTATTTTTACTAATATTGTTATGTACTGCTATATTCAATTATGCCTGATGATATAGACAATTCTATTGAAGATAATAACAGACAACACAGTAATCACTGTAGATCACCTTGTACTGTGGTTTTATGACTTTTTGGTTTCATGTTTTTATAGGAATTTGTTTTGTTTTGTCTTGTTATCTTTTGTTTTTCCCTCTAATACAGAAAAGATAGAAATACATGGAAAGACTCATGCATGCATAGCTGTTTATAGTCTTACTATTTGAATATCTACTTTGTATGCTTTAATTTTGTAACTTGAACAACTATTTCTAAGATACAATATGCAATTCATCAACTAGTGATTTCTTACTGTTTATCTTTTTTTGAAATTCTGTATTATCTCTACCCTTGACATTTTTTCTCTTTAAATTAAACAAATTAAAAAGTTATACATGTCTCAGTTTATCTTTCTTTATGGCTGAGTAATATTCCATTATATTAAAAAACTTTTTTATCTATTCATTGGGTTTTTTCCAAGATTTAGCTATTACAAACTGTGCCACTATGAACATGGGTGTGCCTATAGCACTGCTGTATGATGCTTTTAATTCTTGTGGGAAGATATCCAGAAGTGGAATAGCTAGGTCAAATGGGACTGCTAATCCTAGTTTTTGATGAATCTCCAAACTAATTTCTATAGTGTTTGTACACTGAAAATGTAAATAAGATCATAAATGTACAAGAAATATTGTGAAATTGGAAGCAACTGTTCAAAAGGAAAAAGGAAATAGAGAGACAGGAGATGAAAGGGAGGAGAGAAAAAAAAGAATTAACATAAAAACTGAGCTTGAGGGGAAGGAGGTTTGAAAAGAGGGGCTAGGAAGATATATCATGGACAGATACAAAGTCCCTATAATCAATGTGGTCATTCTGTATAGCTAAATTATATCAATGCACTTAAATTTTAAAAAATTAAAAAATGATCCAGTCATGGTAGCACACAATCCCAGCCACTTGGCAGCTGAGATAGGAAGATTTCAAGTTCAAGGTCATCTGGCTAAGTTAGCAAGACTTTACTATTTTAAAAAAATGCTGAGGATGTAACTCAGTGGTAGAGCATGTGCCCTGGGGTCTATCTCCAAGTAGCCCCTCTCCTCAAAATAAACAATACAGAAATTACACTTGGGTCTCACACTAGACAAATTAAATCAGAATTTCTAGGATGAGTCTTAGCCGTTGTTGGTTTTTTGTTTTAACTGTTCAAACAGTATTATTATATAGCTAAGGCTGGGAATCAGCAGTGATCCTCAAAGTTTGGACTGTATCAAAATCACCTGGAGCCAATTAAAACCAATTGCTGGCTCACACCTAGTTTCTGATTTGGCAGGTACGAGGCAAGACCAGAGAATTTTTACCTTTCATAAATTTCCAGGTGTTGGTAATGCTGTTAGTCTGAAGGTCACATTTTTTAGTGCAGTAACTAAGAATCTAGGCTGCCAGCCACTTTTAATAACTAAGTAAAGTGGGAACTGGTGGAATAAATCTTAAAGGATGCTGGTACTGTACACTATAATGGTATGAATCATTTTGTCTTCTTCCTACTTCCCCCTTTCTCTCATCATGTGGTCTGTCTCTTGGGGAGTCATTTGATTAGGAAGTAATAGTTACACAATAGTTAACACCTACATTATGGTGAAGAAGTCATTTTACTTGACACAGCTGGTTATTCCTTCCTTTCTGAAATACTCTTCACTTGACTTCCACATCTCTATACACACTCAGTTGATATTCTACCCACCAAGGAATCCACTTTTTAAAGATTCTTTGTCTATACTCATTCCCTAATGACCTTATCCAAGTTTGTGGCTTTGAATGCTGATAACATCCAAATTTATACCACTCAGTCCAGATTGCTTCTTTGAATTACAGACATGTAAGATCAACTATCTAATTTACACCTCCACTTGGCTGTCTATTAGACATAGCAGCAGAACACTTCTAAAATAAAACTTCTGACTTTCCCTTCCTCCCAAATTTGCTCTTCTCAATTGTTATCTAGATGCCCCCCCAATAAACCCCCATGCAGACACAGGTGTGGCTCTTCAGAGGTGGCTGGATCTAGGGTGTGTAAATGTTGATTATGGATGCATGAATGTTGATTATGGATATAATACTGAAATTAAGGGTATGTGGTACTAAATCAGTTCATTGATTGGAATTAGGATAATTCTGGATGTGGTTGAATGGATTTACTGAAGATAGTAGCCCCACCCTGGGTATGGGTGGCACCACCCAAAAGGTTTGTAGCTGGGATGGAATAAAATAAAAAATAAACAGCAAACCAGGCTTGCTGAGTTTTGCGTGCTGTTTTACTGCCTCCCATCTGCTTTGTCATGGAATATTTCTCTTCTGCAATGCCCTTCTGCCATGCCACACTGCCCTAGACACTGAAATCTACAAACTGTGAGTTGAAATAAACCATCCCTCATTTAACTTTAGGTATTGGGTATTAGGTATTTGGGTATTAGGTATTAGGTATTGGGTATTAGGTATTTAGGTATTAGGTATTAGGTATTGGGTATTAGGTATTTAGGTATTAGGTATTAGGTATTGGGTATTAGGTATTTAGGTATTAGGTATTAGGTATTGGGTATTAGGTATTTAGGTATTGGGTAAAAAAGTAACCAAGACACCATTCTTTCCCAATTCAGTAAACAGTAATACTACTCTAGCTGGTCTGACGAAAAATTCTGCGATCACAATTGACCTTTCTTATCTCCATAATTTATATCTGATCCATTATAAGTTATGCTTCCTCTAAAAAACATATCTAGAATTTGACCTTTCTCACTACTTTCATGGTGACTACCAATAGGTCTTAAATAGATTACACAACAGTCTCAAAAGTTTTCCATTTCCATTCTGACCCTCTCCTCAGATTGTTCTCAATATAGGAGGCAATCCTGCCCTTTATCATCGCAGTCCTTGTCATAGTTCACCTCTTATTTCTTCACGAAACCAGATCAAACAACCCCTTATGACTTAAACTTATGACTTTATTGAGGCATAAGTCAAAGTATGTCACTAATTTGATTAAATTGTTTAAATTACTCAAATAACTTCTAGTCTAAAGTGGGAAGGTAAAACAACCTCTAAACAGCATATATGGTCCTACACAATTACTCCTCACCACCACCACTTGTCTCATCAAACCTCATTTCTTATTACTGTCCCCTGAGCTGATTCTACTCTAGCTACATTAAAATTCTTACTGTTTTACAAATGCACTGTAGGCCTACTTCATGACTACATGATAATCCCTTTGGTTAATATATTCTTTCCTGAGGTTCTCATACAGTATATTATTTCTAACCTCCAAGTGAACAGCCCCTGGCAAATAACAGGTATTAAATAATTGCTGTAAGAGTAAACCAATGTCATTTAATAAAATATATTAATACCATATGATGCAGCAATCCTACCAGGCATATATCCAAAAGAAATGAAATTGGTGTGTCAAGAAGTGAACTCACATGTTCATTGCAACATTATTCATAATAGTCAAAACATGGAAACAATCTAAATGTACATCAACTGATAAGTGTGTAAAGAAATTGTGGTTCATATTGCAATGGAACATTCAGCCACAAAGGATGAAATCCTATCATTTGTGACAATATGAATGGAATGAGAGATCCTTACGCTAAATTAAAGGAGCCAGAAAAATAAGTACTACATAATCTCATTCATATATGAAATATTTTAAAAAGTTGATTTCACAGAGGTTGAAAATTAATGAGATAAGTAGAGACTGGGGAAAGCTTGAGAGAGGGGCAGATGGAAAAAGGTTAATCAACAGGTACTGAGTTATAGCTGGGAGTAACAAGTTCTTGTGTGCTACTGCACAGTATCACTATATATAAGAACAATATAACATTTCATAAAGCCAGAAGAAAGGATTTTGAATATTTTCACCATAAATAATAAATGTTCAAATTTTTACCAAGATTTAAACATTACAGTGTATGTTTCAAAATATAACAGGATACCCTACAAATGTGTATAATTTTTGTATTTTGATGTATCAGTTGAAATTTAAAAAACAAGAGTATTAAGAAGATAGGAACAACCAATTGTGTCAAATAATGATAACACAAAAAAAATTAAAGCTAATATTGGATTTGGCAATATGGAGCTCATTAGTGATCTTGACAAGAACTGCTATAGTAAAACAATATAGCCAAGAGTAAATTGGGGGAAAGGAACAGAAGACAATACAAACAATTTTTAAATTGTCTCTAATAATGTAAGACTGCTGCATGTTACCTCTTCTCTGAATTTTATACCATTATTCATTCCTTCTAGTGACTTTTCTTGTTTCCTTCAAAACACACATATGTTTTAAATAAACAACACTGTGTAATGTTACATCCCCACCTACATATTGTTATGGTTTATGTCTAGATGCCCCCACCAAAAAAAAAAACCTCATGCAGTCATAGGTAGGGCTTCTTCAGAGGTGGCAGGACCTACAGTGTGTGATGCTGAGATTAAGGGTGTGTGATTACTAAATTAGTCCACTGATTGGTTAGGCATAGTTCTAAATGTGTATAATAGGAAGACCTATGCTGGTGTGAGTGCCACCTGCCCTAAGAACATGTAGCCTGGATATATGGTAATGTCAGGAACAGAAAGAAGGCTGTTGTTGTCATTGTAACCACTTGCTATTTGCTACTTTGCTGCTTTCCTGCCTTCTGCCTGCCATGAACTATTTCTCCTCTGCAATGCTACTCTGCCTTATAGCCAACCAATATGAACTGAAACCTCTACAAACCATGAGCTGCAATAAACCTTTCCTCCTTTAACTTTGGGCATCAAGTATTTTGTCTCAGCAATGAGAAAAGTAACCAAGACCCATATCAAAGGTATGCTAGTGATATCCTTAGTACATGTGGTATTCTAATTGATACTTTACTTGGCTATGTCTTTAAACAAAGCAGATGCTCAATAAATCAGAGAAAATTGTTGTAGCTTGGCATAACTGACACCATCTTATGCCCTACATTTGACTCCTGCCCTGTATTTGACCCAGAAGAGTGAAAAATTACCCAGGATACTAATCCCATGAGAAAAGCAGAATACACCCGCAAGAGAGAAAAATTAACCTGCTCATCAAAGAAGCAGGACACAGGTATCAACCAAAATTAATGTAAGATTCTAGCTAAATTGTTTCCAACAGGAGGATGTCTTGCTTTGCGGTTTTTTTTTTTTTGCTTTAAATGCTCTGTGACCCTTCAGTTCAGCACCACTCATTTTGACTCTGTAACAGGGGTCTGTGGGTGGTCACTGTGCCCAGCTAATAAAATTCCAAATTTATCAATTTGGCTGCTTGGATTCCTATATTGTTTACAAACTCACTTCAAAAATCTTGAAATAACAGTAAATTCTTAATGATTTCTAAAAATTTATTCCATGTTTTAATATATATCCAAAACATCTCATTATTTGCATATTTACATTAGGACAGTCTAAAAATAAGAAAAAATAGCTAAATACAAATCTAAAAATTCAGCTTTCTTAAGTAAACTGTACACATATTTATGAGTATTCCAACCATTAGTCTACATAATTCCTATCTTTCTATTAAGTTCATTCTTTAAAGCATGTAGTATTTGAAAAATTTAATGTAATATTACATGTTTCAATATCCAGACTGATAAAAGTCTTATCAAAAAAAATCATGACACAGTCTGTGAAACTTAACCTAATTCTAGTTACTTAAATGCAGGACATTTTATTAAACCCACATGTAGTCTCATAGTTTCTGGAACATTGTTTCTAGATATTATACAATTCGTAAGAAAATTCTGGTATCAAGTTTGAGGGGAGAGTTTATGCCTATTTCTCAAACTGGTTATCTTAATAATACAGGATGGCAGTATGATTCCCAATCAATCACATGAGGCACTTTTACAAGGACACCAGGCTCCAGCCAAAATCCTAGAAGATTCTGGATTACTACATTTGAGAAAAAAGGTAAAAATTTCTGAAAATGTTTCAAACTATTCTGATGATCAGACTGATTCTTGAGCTAATGATCATTTATTTAGAAACATGAAGCAGAATGCAAGTAGGTCTGCTGTAACTCTTGCCAGATCTTAAAAATTATCCAGACCTTAAAAACAATGGAATTGTTTTTTCAAATACAATTTTGCCTTGTGTGATTAAATGAAGTTTCTATAAATATTGAGCTGTCAGAAACCACTTTTACAAGGTAAAAGAGATTAGATCACTTTTCTTAAGAACACCACCTATCACAACTGAAGGAAAGAACTACTACACCTATCATTTAGTCTAGAGAAGCTAGACTTAAAAGAAATGAATTATTACTCTAATCAGTAACTAAACAGTTTTTTTGGGTGGTTATGGGGTGGGGGTACAGGGATCAAACTCAGGACCTCACACTTGCCAGGCAGGCACTTATGGCCTGAAATCCCCAGCCACCAGCATAACATACTTTTTGAAGTATTTCAGATGCATTATCATTTGACCTTATCACTATTTTATGAGAAACATTCACTATTTTTAACAACAACAATACACTTCAAATTCTATACTTAAAAAATACAAACTTGGTCACTTCCATAAGGAAATCAGAAACAAGTACCAAAATGCACCAAGTTAACTATATTCCACGAATAGTCTTTATTGGTATTAGAGATCTGAGAACTTTTGATAATATTCATACTTTCATAACAAACTTGCAAAAACACTGCCTGCTGAGTAGCAAATAGAAAAACAAATTTTAAAAGCTATCACATTCATTGGGAAGACAACTGGCAAGTTTCCAAATATAGACAAAGGTATTGACAAACAGGCTAAAACTGGTCCTACTCAGGTATACTTTATAATTTAGTCTTAAAATTTTTATAAATACCTAGTAACTAGAGAACCGTATTATTATAACTTGAAACAAGAAAAAGTGACCCAAGAAGTCCTGTATTATTTCTGACATTAAAGTTCAGTTGCATATTTAAACCAATTACTATAATAAAGATTAGTAAACAAGTGACTAAAGAAATATAATAAATACTAATAAAGGATTTGGTAGTTAATACTACTTTCCTAACCACCACCTAGAAAAAATTTCAAGTGCACTATGAAGATCATAAAATTCTTCACATCTGCACCACTTACTAAATTCAACCTAACAGACAATATATGGAGAAAGGCTTCAAGGCTGTTTTGTTCAGGTAAAACTAATATACCTGGTACTCCAGGTACTCCTGGTACTAATACACGAAAGAGAGACTCGAAAGGATTAGTGAAAAAGAAACTAGAATTAACTCTGTTCTTGAGATAAATAACAACGTAAATAATTACTACAGAGGTTTTTTTTTTAAACTTAAACTTCAGTATTCTACAAGTCTGTAACCTTGATCACTAGTACAAAAAAAAAATCCTAAATTGAGAAAAATGAAATCACTTGTCAATTCCCTTTTCAAAGCAATGCATCACGTACAATCTCATCTCATACAATCAGTACTCCACCTCCGTGTCTTAAAAAAACAAAATAAAAGCCTCATTCTCTATTCCACAATCTCAATTTTTGGTTTTCTTATCTTTACTCCATCTTGTTCTTCCTTGTTTGTTCTAGGCTACTGCCTCTCCTACACATTATAGAGTACAGAGATACAAAGCAGAACAATTTAAGTATCAGAGCTTCTTGTCTACAAGACATCAAACCAAGATACTGGATTCAAAATACCCAATTTAAGTGCTGTTGAACAAACATAAGGGAACAAGATTAACCAAATAAGCGCGAAATTTCTTTTAAAAACCCAGAAGTAGCACACACACACATCCTTCAAATGTTTTCAATACATCCTATTCCATATAGGACAAAAATGCTGTGCGATCGTCAATGGCCTATTTCTGAAGCTTCGAACTTTACCACAAAAGTTCTAAGACATTGATTGAATAATTACATTTTAAATATGCTGCTCAGTAAAGAAATGTAAACAAGCACTAGGACCAACTTGCAGATACTGCCCCCCAAAGAAAAATACGCACAAAAAAAGGGTCCACCGCTATTTAAATAAAAAAGACAGGAAAGTAAATTCAGGAGTACTTTAGTGAAGATAAAACCAGAGAACTGATTATCGGTGGAGCCTTTTTTTTAAACAGCTTTTTCGGGTGAGATCTATACCAAACTGCCTTCAAATTAGCAAATTTCGACCTATATGAGTGGCCTGAGGGCTGCCTGGGTTTCTTTTCTATCAGCAAACTGCAGGCAATGAAACTTGAACTAACATAACCAAGAGGTGACAGCCCTACAGGATGCCACCCCGGGCACCCTCCCCAGGACCTTCTTTAGGTTGGTCCATACTCAGGTCAGTACTCTAAGGAAAGGATTTCTCCCTTGCTCTTTAAGAACATGTTTAAGAAACATCCCACTGAATTTTTTTTAACGTGCTACCCAAATAACCTTTTCGCACTTTTCCTAATTTGATGGAGGTGAAAAGGGTACAAAGCCATCAAACCGAATGCCTGGTGCAGCACCGTCCGACAAGAGGGTCTCTAGCCTGGGAAGACGGACAGAGTGGGTGGGCTCGGGACCAGACCCCCGCGACTCCTGCCTGGGCGATGCTCCCCGCGCGAGAGGTCACGACGCCCCGGGTGCGGGCAGGCGAGGTCCTCGTACCTGATGATGTCGTCGCTGTGGCCCCGGTAGAACTTCTGCCGGTGCTCCCGCGGGCTGTACACCACGCCGACCCCCGCCACGAAGTACACGATCTCCTTGGCCGCCGTGTAGTAGAGGTTGTTGCGGCACTGGTGGCCTCGGTAGCCGTACACCCACTCGAGCCGCAGGTGGCAGCTCGGGGCGCTCCGGGCCGCCATGGCGGGGCGCCCCCCACGCTGCTGCTCGGGTCCGCGGCCGCAGCGGCGGTGACGGCGACAAAAGCCTCCGCCTGGCGGCTGGGACTCCCCGGGGCCGTGTCCTCTAAGCCGCTGCGGGCAGGTGCATCCCGCGTCTGCGGCTGCGGCGGCCGCCGCTCAGCCCACGGGCGGGAGGAAAACCCTCGCCCCGGAAAGCATGCCGAGGGCCGCGGGCGCCGCCGGCAGTCAGGGGGATTCCGGAGCTCTTCGCCCGCCTGGGCTCGCCGCGTCCGCTCTGCCCGCAGCAGCGAGGCCGTGAGAGGAGCCGAGCGAGGGCCCGCCTCCAGCCCGCAGCGGCTCAGCCGCCCGCGAACCCAGCTCCTCACCGCGGTCACCTGCGGCGCTCGCGCTCAGCCGCGTCCGCGTCACCACAGCATAGCGGCCCCGCGCCGCGCGCTCCCGAAGCCAGCTGAGTGGCAGGGGCGCGGCCCCGCCCCCCCAGCACGCTGGCGCGATCCTTAACCGTGCTCGCCCCGCCCCCGCACGTGTGGCCACGCCCATCCCCGCGCTTCCAGATCCTCACCCTTGCTCGCTCCGCCCCGATGGCCCGCCCCTGCACGCGTGGCCCCACCCCCGCCCTGCTCGCCCCTCCCCGCTCGCGTTCAGCCCCTCCCCCTTCTGGGAGCAGTGCAGAGATCCGGAAGTCTCGAGGCCGCTTGGGTTCTTCTCTGCGCTGTCGCTCTCCCGCATTGACCATCCCGCGTCTGTCCCCAGAGTTCAGCGTACTGTGCACGCTGCACGCTGAGCTCCTACGTAGACTGTTAGGATCTGGGAGGACCCTCAGCGCCCCCGGGATCCTGTTGCTGGCGGTCTTTGCGCTCAATCGTTAATGGGTCCCCGCTGCACTTGCATCCGGCAAGCGCTACTTTTATGCCTGGGAATTAATACAAGGATGCTGGTTTCATTTTGTTTTTCTCTGATAGCTTATGTTTTTCCTGCAGCCTGTTAGTGCTCTCTGATCCATAAATTTGATAGGGAGAAAATCTTGCAAAGTCTATTTGACGCCTCAGATGAGGATCCTTATAAGGTGGCGATGCGATGGTCCTGGAATTTTTTTTTTAATGTCATTTAAGGAGCCAATAGGTTCCTGTTTTTTATTTATTTATTTATTTATTTATTTATTTATTTATTTATTTATTTATTGGTACTTGGGTATTGAACCCAAGGGCATTACATAACTGCGTCACATCCCTGGCCTTTAAAATTTTTCATTTTGAGCTGGGACCTCCCAAATTGTCTGGGCTGATCTGGAACTCCTATCTTCATGCCTCAGCTCCTGAATAGCTGATATTGCAGGTGTTTCTAACCTTGCCTGGCTGGCTAAAGACTTATTCTTAGAGCGTGTCTAGTGCCGTGATAGTCATGAAGTCGAGTGGCTTAAATATTGTGACTAAATGCTCCTAAAAAGGGGTCGATTATTTAAATTTAAGCGGCAAACTTCAAAAAGATTAAATACTGTGTTATTGTACATCATTAATCACTGGTAATATGCAATTTTTATGAGAGGATGTAGAGAAATAAATTTTTCTGTTTCAGATTTTTCAGCACAATGTCATAATGGATCTCATGACACGTATTTAAGTACTCAGATAATAACAGATTTAAATAATTTATTTTCCATTATCATATGTTCCATTACAGTTTTTAATGACTCAAGGGTACAGTGTGAAGCAAAAACATTGCTAATTAAACCATCCTCAACTGACAAGTTGACTAAAAGAGATGGCAGAGGCACAAAGGTGGCTAGAAAATAAACCAGGCATGAATACTTGAGGAAGAAAACACAAACCTGAGCAGTTCTTACTCCCACGTCTTTATATAATCAGTTATTATTAATGTCACATCAGAAAGTTTAAAATCTGTATCTTGCTGGGGATATAGCTCAGTGGCATAAGTGCCTGCCTGGCAAGTGCAAGGTCCTGAGTTCAATTCCCAGTACAAAATAAATAATATCTGTATCTTTTGAAAGTAATGTAAATAAAGATATGTGTGGAAAAAACTTGAATATTCTACAGATCAACAAATGGACATCTGTTAGACTTTTTTCAAAAAAAATTCTTAAAATTATATTCAAATGATCTATATGTATGCAGATTTTAACCAAATCAAGACAATAATTCAACATACAGAAAGATTATTACACAGCCAAAGGAACAAAAATTAGAAGTTCTATCAAAATAATTCTACATGAGTACACAAATCTAAAGTTTAATGCAACAGGACCAAATCATAAACATATACTAGCTACCTTTTGGTAACATTGCAGAATTAATACACAATGCATAAAAAATTACCCATATGTAATGTAGACTAATGAGTATAAATCAAGTAGGATGGGAGGTTTTTCATATGTGAAGATGTGTATTTCGTAAACAACTTGACTAAGTAAAATCATTAACATGCATGTTGCAAAGGTCCACAAAAATCTTTATAATTTCAAGTTACACATAAAGTGCCAAGAAATTAATATCAGAGTCCTACTGATTGGTACTATAGTGACCAATTTTGAAAGATCAATTACTTAAAATAGACAAAATAGCACAGATCAAAGTAAATTAAATAACAAGAGTTTAAAAAAAACACAATGTACAATAGCAAGAAGTTGGAAACAATACTGCGGCAAAGAGTTATTATTCTGTACAAAGTTAGGTTTGATAAACTAACAATTGTTACAGTAAATTATCAAAATTTTCATTGCAACAGTATTTCACCACATGTTAGAATCTGTAAGGAATATACCTTTCTCAAATTGTCAATTTTTTCCCACCATTCAAAACACAGGAATAGGTTTTTGAATACTAACTAGTCATTTATGAAAGCTGTAAGATGCAGATATTCATAAATTCAACATAGTACTGGCAAAAACACAGACCTAAAAAACAGTGGAACAGATTAAAAGATGAAGAAACAACTATAAACTTATTCACCTTATTTTTGACAAAGAGGCCAAATGTGTTCACTGGAAGAAAGCCACTTTAATAAATGGTGCTGGAAAAACTATCTGTCTACATGTCAACAACTAAAACTAGACCTATGTCTATCACCATGCACTAATCTAAAGTCAAAATAGATCAAAGATATGAACATTAAAACAGAAACACTAAATTTACTGGAAGAAAAAGTAGATAGAAATCTTGAAGACATACATATAGGTAGAGAGTTCATGAATAAAATCCAGGCTGCACAGGAAATACTTTAAAGAATCAATAACTGGGAGCAAAAGAAATCACCAACAAAGTGAAAAGACAACCCACAGAGTGGGAAAAAATTTTAGCCATTTGCTCCTAAGACAAAAGATTTCTATTTAGAACACATAAAGAACTGAAAAAAATCAGACCCCCCAAATTCAAAGACCCAATCTAAAAATAGACATCTGAGGTGAATACAAATTCTCAGGTGAAGAAATACAAGTGGCAAATAAATGTTTGAAAAAATGTTCAACATCATTGGTCATTTGAGAGATGCAAATTAAAATAACGCTGAGAGTCCATCTGACCTCAGAAAGAATGGCTATCATCAAGAAGTTAAGCAAAAACAAATGTTGGAGAGGCTGTGGAGAAAAAGGAACCCTTCTCCACTACTGGTTAGAGTGTAGACTGGTACAACTACTGTGGAAATCAGTGTGGATATTCCTCAAGAGACTAGGATTAGAGGTCCCATGTCTATAGCAGCACAACTTGTAATAGCTGAATCTTGGAAACAGCCAAAATGCCCACCAACCGAGGAATGGAAAAAAGGGATGTAGTATTTATATATAATGGAGTACTGCTCAGCCATAAAGAAGGATAAACTTGAGACTTTTATAAATAAATGAATGCAATTTGAACCATCTCTTAAGTGAAATAAATCAGACTCACATTTATAAACATTATATTACCTCCCTGAAAGAGTAAGTTCTAAAATGTACAACAGATACTGTGAAATGGAAAGAAATTGTTCAAAAGGATAATGGAACTAGGATGCGTGAAAAGGGAAAGGGAAAATATGCCAGTCAGTTATACAATTAGTGTCTCTTAGTTCATTAAAAAGGAAGGTTTGTGCTGATATTGATTGGAGAGTTTTATGCCCATATGTTGCACTCTAAGAAACTACTTTAAAGATAACAACAGGTAATGTGTTAACTATTTTTATCCTCCTATTATTTTGTTGTGAAATTTTATCTTTTTCCATAAAAGAAAAAAAATGTAGGTATTTATAAACATTACACAAGTTACAACCAACATTTATGAAAAAAGATGTTTTAATCAACACTATTTATGTCCTTCTAAAATCAAAATAAGGGAAAACCTTATAACCATCCTGCCAAACATCATGTAATTAAAAACACTGAGCAAAACAATGCAACTCCATTGTACCCATCACGGGATTGAAAGTAAAAACAACCAACTTCATCAATGAGATCAGTTAAAAGGTAACGTCAAACTTCTTTAATATACTAACATTATTTTAGAAGCATCATCAGAACAAATAGAAATTTAATTATGAATTGGCCTGAGTTACAGTCTGTACTGAGATTTTGCTTAGCAGTAAAAGAGAGTCTCAGATATACTAGGTAAGTGATGAAGTCATGCTCTTTGTTACTCCTCAAAGGAAATCTGACAGGTTTGGTAGTAGTTGTTTACCACCCAATTGTTCTAGGAGTTCTACCTACCAAGTAATTCATAATTAATAGTTTTTAAGCAAAAGGGCCCCAAAGCAGACTGTGTAGTAATATATACTAGATTGATGGGTATTTTTTAAAAAATTACCTAATAAACAGAAATCATAAAATCAAATGTACTTATAAACATTAAGTATTTTGTTACATTAAAAAACTGTAGACTATAAATTGCGCATGCTTACCATACCATTTTACATAGGAAAGTTTATGAGTGGGCTTTCTCACAAATATTTACTGCCATGATACAAAGCAATTTTGTGCAAACTGCAAGGTCCCTAAAATAGCAGTTAGAGTTTATAAACAGAAAGATGTCACTATCTCAAATATACAAGAGATGGAGCTTCCCAGAGTTTATAACACAGAACAATAATCACCACAGGCCCCTCCTCCCTGGCTTTCTTCTATGTGTGACAGTTTGAATTCTTTATCCTGATTCTCACAGTCCAGTGTCTGAGTGATCTTTTCAACAAGTTCCTCAAAGACACATTGTATCCATCACAGGGTTTTACACTTGACTTTATCAAAAGCATGAAATGCTTTGGTGCAAATTTCAGGCCTTCATTTCTATCAGCTTCATGATTTTCCTTATTGATTTTATTTCCAACTAGTATGTTCAATATGTCATTTCTTTTATAGTATGCTTCCAGTTTAAAATTATCCAGTTTAACAAAGGTGTCTCTTCTTGTGACATCATAAATATAACACCCTGTGTGCCTGTGTAATAGCTGGAAGTTAATGTTTGAACCGTCTCTTGACCAGAGTTATCCCATATTGCAAGTTTAGCCTTATTTCCATCGACTGAAATTTTCCCCTTGAGGTCAACACTAACACTATTTTCCCCTTGAGGTCAACACCCATGAATCTTGTAAGCAGGCTGGACTTGCTCATCCCACTCTTGCTGATAGTAAGGATCTTCAGAGTGGTCAATTCGTCCTCCTCCAGCCTGACCCTGCTCCACCAGAGCCCAGTTGGCCACTGTGTGTACTCTCGACCCTTTCGTAGGAGAGCTTGTTAAGCATTTTAAATCAAAGCTGCCATACCTCTTTGGTAATCTCTTTATTGAAACATGAATTCCTAATGTGGACTTATGTATTCCAGCTATTTGAAATATTTTCTAAAATTCAAGCAAGTAATAAACTATTTACTATCAATTATGTGCCAGCACCATGATAGGTATCCTTAGGTCTACAAAGAAATAAAGAACAAAGCATGTAAAACATGAAAACCAAAATTCATGCTATTAATTCTATCTAGTTTGTTCAGCCAATTTATGAATTGTAATATTTTAGTAATCTATCATAAAATATCTCTGTATCCATAACTTTAGTCAGTTTTATGTACAGAACCTCATACTGTGCCTGACACTTTAGTTATTGCATGCATATTTGTCAGCCATTAAGTATAAAACAAAATACTGTAGTCACAATACTATACCTCTTAAGTTTTACCTTGAATATGTGTTACCTTTTTCTGAGATTCAGTACTGTATCAGGACTTCTTTGGTTGTATGGAACAGAAACCCACTCAGGATGGCTTAAGGTACAAAGGGATTTTTTTTTTAATTTTAAAGAGAAATGTTTCACAGAAAAATCAAACAACAAAAAACAACAACAACAAAAGAATAGCAATATAACATAGGATTTCAAGATGATAGGAATTTAACAGTGGTTGCTATGTTGCATATTGTTATCTTCAAAACAGTTGCCCACGTTACTAGACAGAGGCATGCAAAATCGATCAAACAATATATATCCTTTTGAGCAGTTTCTTTCCCTTTTAGTATATCTATTGTAACATTTGGATCATTTTACTCTTTCAGTTTCTTATACTAGTGAGACAATATGGTGTTTACACATGCAAGTCTGATTTATTTCACTTATAATTATGATCTCTATTTGCATACATTTCTCTATATAAAGTTGCGTTGTTTATCCTTTCTATGACTGAGTAGTACTCCATTGTATAAAATACCACATCTTTTTTTATCCATTCCTCAGTTGATGGGTATTTGGGTTGTTTCCAAGATCTGGCTACTGCAAATTGTGCAGTTGTAAACATGGGTGCACACACATCACTATGGTACAATGATTTCAATTCTTCTGGGAAAATACCCAGAAGGGGAATAGCTGGGTCGAATGGAATCTCTAATCCTGGTTTTTTGAGGAATCTCTACACTTATTTCAACAGTGGTTATATCAGTCTACATGCCCACCAACAATGGAGAAGGATTTCTTTTTCCTCACAGCCCCTCTAGTATTAGCTATTGGTTGATTTCTTGATGACAGACATTCTTTCTGGAGTGAGATGATATCTCAGTGTTGTTTTAATTTACACTTCTCAAATGATCAATGATGTTGAACATGTTTTCATATATTTATTTGCCATTTGTATTTTTTCTTCTGAGAACTAATAGACAGGACCAATATTGTCAAAATGACCATACTTCCAAAGTGTTATACAGATTTAATGCAATCCCAATCAAAATATCAGTATCATTCTACACAGAAGTAGAAAAAACAATGCTAAAATTTATATGGAACCAGAATAGTAAAAGCAATTGCATGTAATGAAATCAAAGCAAGTGGCTTCCTGATCCCAGATATCAAATTATGTTATAAAGCTACAGGGATAGAAACAGCATGGTACTGGCACAAAAACAGACATGTAGGTCAATAGAACAGACTGTAAAATGAAGAAAAAATCTAAAATACATTCATCCATCTACTCTTTGACAAAGGGGCCAAAAACATGCTGAAGGAAAGATAATCTCTTCATCTAGTGGTTCTGGGAAGAAAAAGAGAAGAACCAGCATCATAATTATTTCTAAACAAAATTGGGCACCAATTGTGAATCACTGGGTTTGGCACTATTGAGGAACAATCAAGAAAAATAAATACACAGACTATGCTTTAAAAATGTATATTCCAAAGAGGAAAAGAAGATAAAAGAATAAGTATCTTTAAAAACAAATGAAAAAAAAATAAATAAGTAGTATATACCCACATTTTAATACAAGTAAATACTGTCTTAAAATCACAAAATGTTTATAGAGGGAACATACTCTTATTAAAAGAAAAATTTCTGATCTCTACTCATCATTAAAACTTGCTATATTAGCCAGGGATGGTGGCACATGCCTGTAATCCCGGCACTTGGCAGGTTGAGGCAGGAGGATTGTTGCAAGTTCAAGGCCATCCTGGGCTACAAAGTGAGCTCAAGGCTGTCTGAACTGCACAGCAAGACCCTGTCTCAAGAAAAAAACAAAACAAAAACCAAAAAATTTTCTATACTCAAAGTCAATCTAAGGAAGACAACAGTAGTAGATTTACCACAGATTGTGCAAACAAAACAAAGCAAACCAAAATCTTAAGTGCAAAATATTAATGAAAACATAAATATCAAGCTGATTTTTATGTAGGAGAATATTTTCTGAAGAGACAAATGCACTCTAATTCTAGATAACACATTTCTAGAAAGAGGAAGTGGGATAATTAATGATAAAAGAGGATAATGTCAGGATGCTTAAAAGTCAAAAGCCAGTGTGGTAAAGCACACTTTCCAGCTACTGGGGAGGGGGAGGCTGAGGCAAGACCCTCGCCGGAGCCCACATGTACAAGGCATCCTGAGAAACAGCAAGGCTCTGTCTCAAAATAAATAGCAGGGACAGTAGTGGAATGTCATACTTATATATTTTAAAGTAATAAATTTTACTGGAATATAAAACTAGTGTTTCATTAACTGACAAATGAAAGATTATCTCTAAACAATATCTTTACTTTTTGTAGTATCTGTTGTCATCTTATTCTGTGTACCCTATGACCATACAACAAATGCTCAATTTACATATTTTGTAACCCTTTTAAAGTGTGTGTAATACTCGCCACCCTGGTGAGCAGCTGGGGGCCTGGCAAGCCACTGGCACACCAGGGCAAGAACTATCAGCGACTCCTAAGCTCTGCATCATCTTGGAACTTTGGGTGCTGGGAGATAAGGCGGCCTGCTAGCCAGCCTGGTAAGCAGCTGGGACTCTGCTGGTGCATGGGCTAAGAATCAGACATTGATCCATCCCCCACTCCCGCTCCGTTAGCAAGTAGGCACCCGCAGTCTGAGAATCTTTTTGGAGGATGAATGTATACAGCGTGGCAAGTAAGGGGGATTTCCTTCTACCATCTCTTTGAAGGCAAATATTTTTATCACTGTTTTGCTCAGTTTTGATTAATGGTACTGCTTTATTCAATATTCTGTTTTTAAAAGTTCGATATTTCCTTCCATTTTCCTCTATTTGATTGAAAGAACAGCTAATGTGAACAAAATGGGCTGTACTATTGAGCCCATTGC
>PVLA01015375.1:0-25609 GCA_004027455.1 Hydrochoerus hydrochaeris
TTTAGTTTCTGTTAAAAGGTTTTGCCAGGTTTCAATGGAGTTTTTAATGTCCTGATATTCTCTTTCATATAATCTAGGTTTTGTTTATATTCTTCATCAAAGGCTTCTCTCCTTTCTCTGGGTTCTTCTATTCTTTCATTTGTGTCTACTTGAGGATTACCCAGGACTTCTTTTATTAATCTTCTTATATCTTGCTTCATCTGAGTTAGAGTTTCAGATTTAAATTCAATGATGAGGTCACGGATGTATTTCTTTATTTCCGATGAGGCTGTCTCTGACATTACAGGTTTGCTGCTCTCAACCTCCTCTGCATTTACCTCTGTTGGACTCACTTTCCCTGGTTCCGCAGTTGGGGACCTTTTGCTCTTTCTCTGTCTTGTCATGGTTTCGGCCCCCTTCAGACAGGTGGGTGGTGGAGGCCTCTGGGCCTTTCCTATTGCTTACAGTTTTTCTGCAGTGCTCTTGCTAGGGAAGTACTGCCCCCCCAGTCCACTGCAGATCTGCGAGTTGCACACTGAGAGCTGGTTCCTCCCCATACACCAGTCAACCAGTTTATGCTTCAACAAGTTTGCGTGTTCCCTGGGGATGCCACTGGCCCAGAAAAGCCTTGTCCCTGGCTATTGGGTTTCAACCAGGGGCATGGCCCAGCCCGAGCAGATCCCACCGATCTGCTTTGGACTAACAGTCATCAGCAGACGCTGCCCAGGGCCCCGATTCAAGCCGGCCCTGCCCAACTCCAAAATGTTGCCCAGCCAGTCCTCCCAGTTTGGGGATTCCAGTTCCCATCACTCACCAAAGTTCATGCAGCTCGACTGGCTGTTTTCACTCCCTGCCGCAGCGCCTCCTCCAGCCGAGGGTCTGGAGCTCAGCAACCCCCACTCTCGGCAGGGCCCCGATCTCAGCTCAATCGTGAGTCACCTGACTCTAAGACAAGCCGTTACAGTGATAGGGGTTTGCCCAGCTCCAGCCCTCTGTCCACGCTTCTTTTCCTTCTTTCTTTTTTCTTTGTCTTTTTCCTCAGTTTCTTCCTGGGTCATGAGAATTCCTCTCCATTTGTCTGGCTTTCTCCATGTTGCCAGATTCCAGCGTCTGAGTTATTTTTATTTTTATTTTTTTCCTCAGACAGGCTCTCTTATTGTGCCGCCACTCAATCGGCCATCTTGCAATCGAGCCTACATTCATTGTTTTGTTTTTACTGTTTCTGTTTTATTTTGTTCTGTTTGATTTTTACTATGTCTGAAATTATCTGTAGCTATTCTGAAGACAACAAAAGGTATTCCTGGTAACCATTGTTGGTTTTGTAAGGTTTTGAAGTTCTGTGTCACTTATACTGGTTTATTTTTTTATTGGTTTTATTGTTTTATTTTCCTTGGTTTTATCCTCTTTAAACTAAACTAAACTAAACTAAACTAAACTAAACTAAACTAAACTAAACTAAACTAAACTAAACTATTGTACTTTGTAAAATGACCACAACTTCCAGGACTTATAAGTCACACAAGGCAGCCCTATGCTTACATTCCTTGGCAAGATTTATACTCCTTCCCTACCAGAATCATTCCTTCAAGGCCATAAATTGGCCCAATTAAGAGAGTAAACAAAGGCTGTGTGAGTCCACAGAATGTTTAAATTATCTATTTGAAAAAAGCAAACAAAAAAATGAAAAAAGCAAACAAAGAAACCTGCCTGCAAATGGACTGGGGTTTGTTGGGGGGGCACTTTCTTTCTTATCTTTTCTCCCCCTTGTTGGGAGCCTGTGATGAGGCACATCATGACACAAGTTCACAGTACAGGAAAACCTCTCACCTCACAGCCAGGAAGCAAGGTGGGAGGATGCTGTGGTTCCATGCTTCCTTCAGTGCCCGCTGGTCCCAGTGACCTAAGCATCATCCACAAGGCTTCACCTTGCAAAGGTTCCACCACCTCCCAACAGTGCCATGTGGGACCAAACCTTTAACACTCAGGCCTTTGGAGACATTTAAGACCCACGCTATAGCAAGCATCAGAAGATGAGTAAGGGTGGGTAATACCTGCCAACTCTTAGAGCAAAACATTCGTTTCAAAGACCCAGGCCTTAGGAAATGAGCAAACGTTTTAGATGGAATTTATGAGAAACCTAAAGGATTTATGATTTAGATAATGTAAAGGGCTGATCCAAAAACTACCACCCCTCTAGAAATGATAAAAGTTTACTGTTAGAAAAGATGGGCGTCTCCAGTAGGGTAGCTGTGGACTTGGGAAATCTTCCCTGGGAGACCTCATGGGCTGGAGTTTCATACAGACAAGTTTAGAATGAAGTAGCATGTTCAGATCCTGGGCTCTAAGAATAGCTTGGAATCCAAAATGTGTTAGTTTTCTACTCCTGTTTAACTCCTGTTACCACAACATGTTTTAGTACCTTAAAACACATTCATTAGCTCATAATTGTGAAGGTCAGAAGTACAGATGGATCCAGTGGGTCTTTGCATGCTTATCTGGAGGCACTGACCAGGCTCCTGAGCTTGTTCAGGTCACTGGCAGTCACTGAGTCCTGAGTCTCCACATCTGCTCACTGTCAGGTGGGGCTGTTCTGTGCTCTTTAAGGCTACCAGCATCCACATAGCCCTCTCCGCGTCCAAACCCAGCAACTGTCATTCACTCCTCAAATCTCGACTTCCCTGTCTGAGATTCAGAGAAAACTGCTCTCACAGAGCTCATGTTAGGCCAATTAAGATAATCTCTTTACCTACTCTAGAGTCGACTGGTTAGTGACCTTAATAACATCTGGAAAATCCTTTTGCCCTGTAAAATAATTGTAGAGTAGAGACAATGCAAGGTAGAAAGTCACTGGTGCTCATTTTAAGATTCTGCCCACAACTTGGGGAAAACTGAGTTTTCTCAGTGATAGCCACTGAACCCATGGCCCTGCATATGATAGGCACTTTACTACCAGCCAGCCCCTGAGGGGCCAATATTTATTCATACCCTGAAAAAGTACTTATCAGCTACAAGTTTATAGCTAAGTGTGGCTGCCAGTCTCCCATGCTGTCATGCCTTGGAGCCAGGTCTATTGACTAAAACCAATACAGCCTGTGAACCAAAATAAACCCCTGTCTCATAAGTTGTGAGTATTAGGTATTGAGCCTTGTATCTCAAAGTCAGATACTCATATCAATTATGCAACCAGGGTTAATTATGCACCTCGTATAACTGGACACACAATTAATCCAACAGTATGATGCAATTTCTCAAGGATGGGGGATGTGTTTGCATGATCCTTTAGTAAAAAAAATTAGACGGCTTCTATCAGTTGCCCTAGGGCAGGGCTTTCCAGTCTTTTGGACAATGGTTTCTTCTTAACCATTCTTTAAAGTACTTTTCAAGTCAAGTATATGCCTACCCTTCAAAATGTGAGTATCAGAGTGACCTCAATGGGTCTCCACTAGAAGAGCCTTAAGATGGGTGACTCAGGAGTAGATTTATTAATCTAAAAGGAGAATTCACCTATTTATGAACCGAAATTATTAGCATGAATTAGAAGCATTTACTATTAAACTGAAGAGTAGTTCTGCCTGAATTTCTGCCTAGAAGGCAGCATTATTAATTCTGTCCTTTAGCTCCTTACTTGTTTGGAATGCTTTTCCTGGATTAGGTAAAAATACTACGCTGAAAATATTCTTTCAGCATTCTGAGACTTTTGTTTTTCATTCCAATTACACACTGCAGCCAAATTTCTTTCTGCAGAGGCTTAGAAAATATATTGAAATATGGTGGAAAAGGATGATTCTTATGTAGAAGTATGCAGCAGACGTTCTGTCTCAGAGTCTCCCCCTCCAAGCCCCTGCCCCACTGTGTCTGGCCTGCTCTTTTCCCTGAATCACAGGCTCAGATTGCACTGACAGGTCCTCCCCAACCCCAACATTCTGGTTGAGCTTGGTCAAAGGAAAAGCATGGAATATTTTATTATTCTTCACATCCTTACTATCTTGTATAACATACCTGAGAGGACAGTAAATGTCTTTTACTGTTTGAGAACTGACTTGACTTGGAATAAACTCTCAAAGCTGTAATCCATAAATACCTGTCTGTCCCATCAGAGTGAATACTTAGCGCTTATTCTGTACCACTGCTCTAATATTTTATAAATATTAGCAATTTTTATAATAACAGACAGATGTTGTTATCCCCATCTTACACATGAAACTAATGATACAAGGCTGAGTAGCTTGTCCAGGAACTCAAACTAATAAGCAATGGAGCCGAGATTTGAACTCAGGCTATTTGATTCAAAAGTCCCTGCACTTAATCACTTCTAGGCTGCCAGCCACAACGAAGGGCAGTGTCACCAAGTCAAAAGCTTTGGTTAGGATGGGTGAGGGACTACTGTTGCTCCACTGTTAAACTTTAACATGTTGCTGGTAAGATTGATAAAATAGTCAATAGACTTCAGGTTAAAAAAAAAAAAGTAAATATGCTCAGAATTACTCCAGTATTTCATAACTTCACCTAGGTATATACAAACACTCCTTTATGTTCCATAGTCTACAAATCTGTACACAAGAACTACTACTAGTGGGTCTCCATTGCAAAATACACATAAAACATTACTGACTTCTCATACCCTTCTATATCATTTCCTTGTCAGAGAAGGGCTAAAACGTATGAGAGAAAATGTCTGCTATTTCTTTGAAATCACACTTGTCAGAGCTGTACTTGCAACTCTGAAAAGCTGTGCAGGTGGTGCTGCCAGTCAGTTATGGGAGATACACGGCCTAACCGTGCGGAATAAGCATGTGAAATGTGCACCTGCCACATAAGAATCTGGTCATTAACAAGCCCCATGCACCACGATACGGAGATATTCAGTAGGGAAAAGAAAGGAAAAAAAGCTACCTGCTCAAATGGCAGCACAAAAACCCCTAGAGATGACAACTGCACAGCTTAGTATCTACAAGTAAATCATTTTAATCCCCGTGTAAAGGCATTTAAACGTTTAATATTTAATACCTAACATTTTTTCCTACAAAACAAAGGAAAAACGGCAAGCCTTGCAATTATTGAAAGTGTGCACATGCATATTAGAAATGGTCCCAGATTCCAGTGGCAGGAACAAAATACCGAACACCTGTCACGTGCCAGTCACTGTACCAGGTGCTTTTATTTTTTAACAATTTCACAGGATTTTTGTAATATAAATGGAAGGGAGGTTTTCTCCCCATAATGAGAAAACTGACATGGCCCTATGTACTGTTGGATATGGCAGAAAATTCCTCAGAGATCTACATTTAGACTTCTCCAAGCCTGAGGGTGCTCTTCTTGCTACTTTTGTCATTATTTACTAATGAAAATCCACCTGAAATGCAGAGTCCACCATAGTATTAACTGTGGGAATAATTAGGGATTAATTTTCCATTGATTATCTTCACTGAACTAGAATCACTACCAATAAACAAAGGAACACAATCACAAATGTTGAAGCTAAAAAAATGCTTCTCAGGTTTATAAAACTTTAAATATAAAATCAAGATCCTCTCTTTATTTAAATTTTTATGTTTTGTTTTGGTGCTGTGGATTTCAATTCCCTGGGCCTTGTACATGCTAAATATGTGCTCTGCATCTGAGCTACACACCTAGGTCCCCTCATTAACGTTCAGTAATACTGAAGGCCTACAAAAAGGTGCTGAGAATAAATACACCTGCAGTCTTATGTTTAAGAAATAATATTTACTAACCCAGTGAAGGCCCCCGAAGGTTAACTGGCCCGGTGGGAAGGGGCCAGCACACCCAGCACAACCAAAAGTAAACAGGAGAGGGCAGAAATCCCTTGCCAGCGTGCTAGAAGAACCATAACCAACAAAGAAAGGGCCTGGGACCTCCACTATACACCTGTATGGAAGAAACCAAAAACATAACAAGAAGAAGAAACAAGAAAAAGCCCCAGCCCAAAACCCTGAGAACACTGATCCAGGAGAGGGAAATACAAAAGAGACTGAGGGGAGCAAACATGCAACATCAAACACAGCATCAATGGACATTAAGAGATATCTTCAGGACCTCGTAGACAAGCTCAAAATTGAAATATTAAATCAGGTAAAGCAAGATATAAATAGATTAATAAAAGAAATGCTAAGCACCTCTCAAGAAGACACAGATGGAAGAAGGGAGGAACACACAAAAAAGGAGAGAAACATTCAATAAAGAATATAAAGAAAATATAGAATACATGAAGCAGATTCAAAGAGACTACCAGGAAATTAAAAACTCCATTGAAAGCTGACAAAACTCCTTAAAAGAAACTAAGGATAGACTATCAAAACGTGAAGACAAGTTTGCAATGTGTGATCACGAAAGGAAAGATCTCTTAAAAATAACAAGGAAACAGGCAGTAACACTACAAAGGCTAGAAGATGACAAGAGAATCTACAATTTAAGAATAAGAAATGTGAACAAAGAAGCAGGAATACATACAGGTGAATTACAAAGGCTATTCACGGAAATAATTAAGGAAAACTTCCCAAGCATGGGAAAAGAAAATGACATTCGGTTGTGTGAGGCATACAGAACTCCAGCCTACAACCAAAACAGAGCTATACCTAGACATATAATAATCAAGATACCAGAAATTCAGTATAAAAACAGAATATTAAAAGCCATTAGAGAAAAGAAACAGATTACCTATAAAGGTAAGCCCATCAGGATCACGGCTGACTTCTCAACACAGACCATCAAATCAAGAAGAGCTTGGAGCGAAGTATTCCAAGCCCTGAAAGAAAATAACCTCCAGCTCAGATTGATGTACCCTGCAAAACTGTCACTAGAAATTAATGGAGAAACAAGATGCTTCCATGACAAAGAGGAACTGGGGGAGTTTGTGACCACCAATCCAACCCTACAGAGAATACTGAAGGACATTCTAGAGACAGAGAGAAAAAAAAATACCAGGATTTCAGCAACAATGGCAGAGAGGCCTCAATGAAAGGGGCAGGCAGTAGAATGAAGAGACAAGCAGACAAACAATGGCAGAAAAATACCATGGCAGAAAAATACCATAGCAGAAATGAGGCAGAGAAGGATGGCTAGAATCTCTAACACAGATGGCCTTGATAATACTTAAACAAAAAAAAAAAAAAAAAAGAAAAGAAATACAGGCAGAGTAGATCAGGAGGTAGGGTCCATCGAGATGCTCTGTATAGGAAATCTAATCAACCTGAGAGAGGGCTTATGGACCGAAAACCAAATATGAGTAAACAATGCTCGAACCGGGCGTGGTGGCTCACACCTATAATCCCAGCACTCGGGAGGCTGAGGCAGGGGGATCATTGTGAGTTCCAGACCAGCCTGGGCTACAAAGTGAGCTCAAGGCCAGCCCGAACTTCATAGTGAGAGCCTGTCTCAAAAAGACAAAAAAAAAAAAAAGAGAAAACAATGCTCTATGTGACAGGGAGCCAGAGAAAAATAGGGGCAACTTGACCACCACCTGCAGATAGGTTGGAAAGACAGGATACTTATAGGCAGTAGAGAACTACTCAGCTATCACAAAGGAATACCTTGCGGCTTTGTAGGTAAAGGAATACAACTTGAGATCAAGTCCAGGAGCAAGAAGGTTTGGAACCACTTAGGTAAATAGCAGGTTGCCCCCCCAGTGTAAAAACTAAGGGAGTTGGTGGGACCCAAAATGCACAGCACCCTGTGGGAGTGAAAGGGGAGGAGTAGTCTAAAAAAAGAAGGCAGAAGATATTGTTAATAGTGTACCAGGATTTAAAACCCACACTACTTTCACTGCTCTGCTTTGATGGATTATGTCTACTTGTACTAGATTTGAAGGCGCAGACAGCTATCCCATAAATAACAGGATATAGTATGGTAATCATCCTTAATTTCCTGTATAACTTATACTGTTTTGCCATGACTGATCTTAATCAAATCTGGTTTGTTAGATTGCTGTTTTGTATTGACAGATTTTATTCAAAGCTGTTATGATTGATAGCATCAAGTCTGAGAGTATAGGCAACTACACTGAAAATGACAAGATTCACTAGGATACCCACTCTGGTTTGATTATTACCTTCTTTTGAAGTTTTACTTTGTCTACAATGTTTTATTTTTACTAATATTGTTATGTACTGTTATATTCATTTATGCCTGATGATACAGACAATTCTATTGAAGATAACAAGAGATAACACATTAACCATTGTAGATCACCTTGTACTGTGGTTTTATATGATTTTTTGGTTTCATGTTTTTACAGGAGTTTGTTTTGTCTTGCTATGTTTTGTTTTTCCCTCTAATACAGAAAGGATAGAAATACTTGAAGAGCTTCATGCATGCATAGCTGTTTACACTCTCACTGTTTGAATGTCTACTTTGTATGCTTTAATTTTGTAAGTCGAACAACTATTTTTAAGAGACTTTTTTTTGAAATTCTATATTATTTCTACTCTTCCTGTTTTTTTTCTCTTTAAATAAAAAATTAAAAAAAATAAAACTTTGCCAATTAAGAAACTTATGAAAGATGTGCCCCTCCTCAATTTTATTTTTCTCATTGTTAACTACTGACCTGAATTTAGGGTTTTTCATTCTCATGTATTTCTTTATATTTTTACCTCATATTATTTCTAAGCAATATAGTGTTATTTTTCACAACTTAGATTTTACTAATTAGTACTATGCAAAATATAGTTTCTATTGTCTTTTTTGTATTCAACATAATTTATCAATTTCTCAAAATATTAAAATTCTGTTATTCTAAGAACTGTATTTTAAGATATTTTATATTTTTATGAGTCTGACCACAAGGCAACAACTAAGTATCTTTCACAGCAATTTACCCAGAACACAGCTGAAAGGCAAAACATAGGTCTGTACACATTCAGGCTCTTCAGTTTTAGCAAGTCCAGCTTGAGTCCTCAGAATCCAACAAATACTGAGTCAACAATCCCACATCTAGAAATGTAATTAAATCCTAACTTAAGATGCTACAGATATAAACAGATACGTATAGCGACTCCTTGCATCTGGTGATCCCGTGGCTGGGTCTGAAGCAATGGTGAAACCTAGTCATGTAAGGAGGGCTCTTCATGCACTTCGGGTTGACTCACGTTCAGGCCGATTTGACGGCGACCTGCATGCACCTCGACGCGCCTCCGGGTTAAAAAGCACCGGTCGCTCCTGGTGAAAAACTTGCCAGTCCAGCCCCAGGAGCTGACCCTGGGTGATGACTGTAATGTCTCCATCATGCATCCTCAGTTCTTTGTATTCAATTATGTGATATCTTTGTGTGGCATGAAGATTTACGAACAACAATCAGCTCTATCAATTGAAACTTCAAACACATATAATTTACCGCATTTAGATTTTTATCTCTATATCCCCATATCGTGTCTCCTTCCAAGAAAGTTATCAATAAGCACTGTAATGAAAAAAGGAGGAGGGCCCAGCCGTGAATACATCGTTAGCGCAAGACACGTGGCCAGTGTTGGGTGCAAGTGAATGCTTGGGGATCAATCTAGGAATGTCCTCTTGGAGCACTTGTCCCGTGTTGCGCTATAGAAATCCTATGGCTTCCTATTACGTGGAGGGATTTGGACTATACATCCTGAGCCACTGAGTGATCTTAGCAACCCTGGCTGCTTGAAGATTTCACTGCTTCTTAGATGCTGGATAAATGTGTATGGGGAGTCATCTTTGACCATTTCAATGTGACCTTTTAAGATGAAAACGTGACCTTTTAAGACTTCATAAATGAAGTCTCTGGGTGGGAAAAGGTTTCTCCAGATTTTAAATTTATGATAAAGGCAGTTTTAAATAAACTATAAATAAATAAATAAATAAACAAACAAACACAGCTATATATGTATATATCTATATATGTTTACTTTGCATTGTTTAGAAGAGTGAAAACATCTACTAGCAAGGCTAGAGATGTGGCTCAGTGGTAGACTTCTTGCCTTGCATGCACGAGGCCCTGGAATTCAATCCCCAGCAGCACCACCAAAAAATAAACAAATAAATAGAATTGTTGAATATATAATTTAAAAATTCACTTGTGTGGGCAACGTTAAGGAAATTTTTGTACATATCCCTACACTGAACACAACACCAACATGAAAATGAAAGAGAGCTTGTTATGGCTTGTATTAGATGTATCCTCAGAGCCTCATGCACTCACAGGTGAGGCTTTTCAGAGCTGGCTGGATCTAGGGCATGTGATACTAGGATTTAAGAGTGCGTGGTACTAAATTAGTACACTGACTGGAATTCATAGCATAGTTCCGGGTATGGATAGTACCACCCAGAGGCTAGCAGCCTAGATGGGCTAAAAGAGAAGAGAAGGTTTCCTTTGCTGCTTTCTGATGCTTCTTCCTGCATGCTGTTTCCTGCCTGCCCTGCTATGAACTGTTTCTCCTGTGATGCCCTTCTGCCTTGCCACCCTGCCTTGGAGCCAGCTGACTATGGCTCAACAAACAGCTAAAATAAACCTTTTCTCCTTTAACTTTTGGGCATGGATATTTTATCCCAGCAAGAGTGAAAGAACCAAGATAGAGCTATAGATACAGTACTGTGGTGGTTTTAAAATACATCCACAAATTCTTTAACATGCTTCCTTTCAAAAGGTGAAGCCAAATTCCATGTCCTGTGTAGGTAGACCTAACTTAGAGAGTATTTTCTAAAAGAGTACAGCAAAAGTGATGCCATATGACTTCTGAAGCTAAGTTATAAAGGGTATCTTCTGACCAGTTCTCCCCACAATTATCTGCTCTCAAGGAAGCCTGCCACTGTGAAGAGGGCTCAATCAGCCATATAAAGAACTTCTGAAGAAAAACCAAGGCCTCTTGCCAGCAGCCAGCCATGCTAGTTACCTGAGAAGTGAATCCTCTAACCCAGTCATGCCTTTGAGTCTGCAGCCCTGAAGCAGGCCCCATAAGCCACTATCAAACTCCTGATGCACAGGGACCATGAGATAGCATAATTTTGAACCATTAAGTTCTAGAGCTCTGCTATTTATCAACAGATAACCAACCAATAATGTTCATTCATAGACACACACACACACACACAAATAATTTAGTTTAAAAAAAGTGAGGTACAGAACATTATGTGTCTATTTTTTTAAATGTCTATTTTGTATATTCACACCATTTAACAGTAATTATTCCTGGGGCATTATGGGCAAAGAAAGGGAAGAAAGGACAAGCATACTTTTTTTGTTGAGACACTCAAAAGATTTAGTGCATCTATTATTAATTTCTACAGTTTTCTAAAAGGCCTACAAAGACTTAAAACATAAATATGAAAATTTAAATCAACTGAGATTTAAAAATCATCTCTTGTAAAAGAAAAGAACAAAATTACTTTAATTTCAGGGACTCTGCTAACAAGTCCTATTATGTGTTGTCCTAGTTGACTGCTGATTAAAAGCAGCAGATTGAGGGAGGAATGGGCTATTAGGAGGACACATAATACCAATACAAAGACACGACTGTTCAATCTGACAGAAAAAGGAGACAAAGCTAGAATAAGCCATCTGAAGCCATTCAAATGAAGGAACAAAGACCCTCCATATCTAGATGTCTCGAAGGATGCAACTTCCCTACAGGGTATGATTATAAAAACAATGTTTATAAAGCATGAATGGTTTATAAAGTATTCCACATACTATAGGCCTGATGTTTCTACTGCATTAGTATTTTTATTGTCATTTTACAGATTGGAAATAAACTCAGGAAGCAAGTGGAGCCGGGACACTCAAAAGACCGTTCTAAGAGTTCAAAATTGGGGTTTAAAGGAGGGAGGGACAAAACTTGCAGATGTGGGTGCGCCAGCCCAGACAGCCAGCAGAATGAGGATTCTTCCAGACGAGTCTGCTGATAGCATGCTCGCTCACCAAGCAACCTTCTCTGAAGCAGTTTTGATGAAAGACAAAAATTTTGTTTTTATGATGGGTTTCTGGGAAACATGGAGGTGGCAGAAAAACGTGTTTGTTAAAATGTAGAAGTGAGAATAAAGAATACCCTAATTTGTATCAATGTTTATTCTCAAAGTGGCAGGGTATACTGCATGTGTCTCATTATCTGCCAATCACTTGACATCCTCAAGAGGCAGCAGGGCACATCAGAATGAGCAGCACACAATTCTGCATCAATGTGTCTCATGCTGTAATTGTGGAACAGCCATTTTCACGTAACTTTTGCCTCATCTTTAAAATAAGGAAAATAATACCTAACTTAGATGGTTATTGTATGGATGCAAAAAACAAGGGTGAAGTACTTTGCTCAATGCACGGCAAGAGCATCATGCTCAACAAATTGTTCCCAGTTATTACCACCACCATTATTTGTGTGCAAATAAAGACAGCCCAGACAGCACACCTACTTCCTTCCCCTCACCTGCGCTCACGCGGGGGTCCTTCGGGGCTGTCCACACTCCACTGCTGAAGGTCACATCCAGTCAGACTTAGCTCGAGTGCTACTCCCTCCCAGGGTGTCCCACCTGACAGCAGTCTCCCTCTCCACCGTGCTCACTTACATCATCTGCACCTTCATTACTGCACTCATAGTGGTCTTCTATTAGGGATACTTTTGTTACCATCTTTTCAATTAAATTACAAGCATCCTAATGGTGGTGTCTGTGTTCAGGTAAGTCCCTGTAGCTGTCAGTACCAGGCACCCTGAACTACATCATTCCGCACATATGAGGTACAAAAATAACATGTGCTGACTGCCTATAACGAGGGAGAATCAGATGCTTCTGTAGCAGAATTATCACTAAACATCAATATGGTCAGTTGGATTTTTATAACTTTGAGGTTAAGTTGATTGCCACAATTGAGGGGGAAAAAAAGGAGAGCTAATTAAAAAGAAGTGATAAGCAGAGATAACAGTTTTAATCTATTAAAAACAAAAAGGCCAGGTGTAGTGGTGCATGCCTGTAATCCCAGAACTTTGGGACCCTGAAGCAGGAAGATCACTGGGAGTTCAAAACCAACCTGGGCTACAAAGTGAGCTCAATGCCAGCCTGAACTACATAGCGAGACCCTGTCTGAAAAGGAAGGAAAAAAAAAAATGTACTAACTGCTACCTTCACAGTTGACAGAACATATACATAATAAACCCTCAACTCTTTTATTTTTTGGTGGGGGGCAGTAATGAGGATTCCAGGCCTTTGCATTTGTGTGAGCTCCATAGATAGATAGATAGATTTTTATTTTTTTTTTAAAAGACAGAGTATTGCTAAGTTGCCCAGGTGTCTGAACCTTCTAAAGTGCTGGGATTTTAGGTATGTACCATATGTGGTCATAATGATATTTTACCTCAATAAATCTTCACACAAACCTGTTTTACTTTCCATTCTATTCTCAGTCACATCTTGGTAAACATTAACGAATTTTCCCATAGGCAAAAGAGTTTCCTATTACCTCTTGTCTAAAAATAATTTCAACTAATCTACTGAAATGGTTTTAGATACTGATAACTAGTGTGAAAACCAAACAAAATGAGTTCCTTATCGAGAGGTACTGAACTTCCCTAAGAAACACCTTGCCTGAGGTCACTACTGTGTAACCAGTAGATTGCCAAAGCACAGATAAAAAGACTCATTTCAAAACAAATGAAAATTTTAAAAATCGTGTTAGAGATTTACTATTAATTTCTTTATAATTATTAATCCCCACTTAAAGAGGCTGCTATACGTTCTAATTGTAGTGCTGAGGATTGAACCCAGGGCCAAGTGCAGGCAAGACAAGTGCTCTACCACTGAGCTACGCTTCCAGCCCTGTTATTATTGTCTCAATAGTTAACCAAAGTTGCCTTTGACTATATTGATGGAAAAACCCTGAGAGTTTAAAACCTCAAAGTAAGATGTGCAAGGGGTTTTGGTATGCCTTTTGCTGCTACTGAAACAGTGAAAGCAAATTTACCCATCAGAAAATGACAAGACAGACTGAGCACATGGCATGTTTAACATAAACTTTGCCCACCAAGCTGGCAGCAAGTAAAATCCTCTGATGAGCATCTCCACGCAAGTATACCAAATTCAAGCAGCCAGCTACCTTCACACGAGTTAAGGAAATTTGTTAGCATTTCAAAATAGCTTGTTATACCCAAAAAAATCTGTTTCGCAAGCCTCATGGCAACCACAAAGCATAAAAATGTAATACACCAACAAAAATAATATGCAACAAACCAAAACGTATTAGTAGAGTGAGTCATTTAACCCACAAAGGAAAACACAAGAGAAGGAGAAATAAAGGAACTACAAAAAAGTAGAAAGCAGGTTACAAATTGGCTGTATTAAGACCTTACTTATCAATAATTACCCTTAATTTAAGTGGATTAAATCCTCTAAATAAAAGACAGAGCATGAGGGGCCAGGAATATAGCTCAGTGGCACGTGGACCTGCCTGGCAAGTATGAGTTCAGGAGTTCGATCCCCAGTACCTAAAACAAAAGACAGAGTGTGGGCCTGGGATTTAGCTCAGCAGCACAGGCACTTGCCTGCCAAGTGTGAGGTTTTGAGTTCAATCCCTGGTACCAAACCTGCATCTTATCTCAACCAGAACAAACACCCCTAACAGACATCTTCAGACATCTTACCCAATAGTCACTGAACACATATTTTACTTGTCAGCACCAAGGATAACTCTAAGATCAATCATATAATAAACCACAAAACAAATCACATTTTTACAGATTCAGAGTATTGAGTATCTTTTCTAAGAACAATGCAATAAGAGTAGAAATCAAGGCCAGGTGTGGAGGCATGTGTCTGTGATCCCAGCACTTGGTAGTCTGAGGCAGGTGGATTGCCTCAAATTTGAGGTTTGTGGACTACACAGCAAATTGAAGGCCAGCCAGAACTACATAGTAAGACCCCGTCTGTCTCAAAAAATATAACAAAAACCATGAAAATTGTATAAATTATTTTAACAACCAAGGAATAAATGATATCAAGAAGGAAATCTACAAATTTCTTCAAACAAATGAAAACAGAGATACAATATACCCAAACCTGCATGATACAGCAAAAGCAGCATTAGCAGGAAAGTTTGTACAAAAAAACAAACAACAATAAATGTTAGTGAGGATGTAGGGGAACACGAACCCTTCTATACTACTGACAGAATATGAATTAGTACAGTCACTATGAAAACCAGTATTGAGATTCCTCTAAAAACCAAAAAGTTATCATTTGATCCAAACATACAAGCAACTCCTTTGTACATTCCTGAAAAAAACATCAGTAGAGTGTACTACAGAAATGCCTGCATACCTATGTTTATCCAGCACAATTCCTTAACGGCTAAGTTGTGGAGACAGCCAAGGTGCTTGTCAACAAATGAATGGATAAAGAAACATGGTACATGTAAACACAATGGAGTACTAATCAGACACAGAGGAATGAAATCACACTATTGGCAGGAAAGCGGATGGACGTGGAGATCATCCTGCTAAGCAAAATAACCCAGAATCAGCAAGGAAAGAATTACGTTTTCTTTCCTACGTGGCGTAATTATATACAGAATTGGTCAGGGATAGGAGGTGACGGGGAATACAGGGAGTGTTTTATATGCATGTATGAATATTCCCAAACAAAACCCATGTAACTAATATGCAGCAATAAAAATGAATCACCATGAGTGAAGATTATTCACACTTCATACCAACAAAGCAAGGATAATTAATTCAGCATCCTCTAGTCAGTATGATAAGACATCAACAGAATAAAAGACAAAAACCAGTGTCACCCCAACAGATTAAAAAAAGGCATCTGAAGCCCGTCATGATAGTATATCCCTCAATAGTAGCTGTGGGAGGTTGAGGCAGGATAACTGCCGTGAGTCTAAGACCAGTGTAGGCTATAGGCCAAGACTGTACTCAAAAGCTAACGCAGAAAGAAAGAAAGAAAGAAAGAAAGAAAGAAAGAAAGAAAGAAAGAAAGAAAGAAAGAAAGAAGAAAGAAAAACAAATGAAGGAAAAAGGTATGTGATAAAATTCAGTATTTTTTCATGATAAAAACAAGGAAAAAAGGTTTACAAGAAAAGTACCTTAACATAATAAAGCCCATTTATACTAAACCATCAGCACATCTCACATTGAATGGGGAAACTTAAAAGCTTTCTCTGTACGATTTGAAACAAGAACCCCAACTTTCAGCACTCTTATTCAACAGTGTTAGAAATTCTAATTGGAGCAAACAGGCAAGCAAAAGGACATACACATTGGAAAAGAAGTAATCAGCCGGGCGTGGTGGCTCACGCCCATAATCCCAGCACTCAGGAGGCTGAGGCAGGAGGATCATTGTGAGTTCAAGACCAGCCTGGGCTACAAAGTGAGCTCAAGGCCAGCCTGAACTGCATAGAGAGACCCTGGCTCAAAAAGATGACCAGGGACATAGCTCAGCTGTGCAGCACCTGCCTGTCAAGCATTACGTCCTGAGTTCAATTACCAATACCAAAAAGAAAGATGAAAGACAGTTAAAAGGACACAAAAAAGTGAGTCTCACACACACACATTCATGAATTAGAAGAGTAAACAGTTAATGTCTCTACTACCCAAAGCAATTTAAAAATTCAATGTAATCTCTATTAAAATATCCATGACATTCTTCACAAGGCTAGAATAAACAATTCTAACATTTAGCTGGGTGCAGTGGCTCACGCCTGTAATTCCAGCACTCGGGAAGCTGAGGCAGGAGGATCGTTGCGAGTTCGAGACCAGCCTGGGCTACAAAGTGACCAGCCTGAACTGCATAGCAAGACCCTGTCTCAAAAAGACCAAAAAAAAAAAAAAATTCTAAAATTTATATGAAATCACAAAAAAACCTGAATAGTCAAAGGAATAAGAAGAACAAAACAAGAGGTTTTATACTGGCTTCAAAGTTACTATAAAGCTGAATAATCAAAATAGCATGGAAGTGGCACAGAAAGAATATATATGTGCCACTGGAACAGAATAGAGCCTAGAAACAAACCCACACTCTAGAGCCAAATAATTTTCAACAAGTCATACTGGGAAAATTAGATGTTCATATCCAGAAGAATGAAACTGGACCTTCTCACCAGCTAGAAAAAATTCAGATCAAAACTCAATAACTGAAACTATTAACTACTAACTATATTAACTATCAACTACTAGAGGAAAAACAGGACAATTTCATTTCAGGATACTGGAATGAGCAAGGATTTTTGGACGAGATCCCAAAAGCACAAGAAACAGCAGCAGAACGAGGCAAACAGTATTATATCAAACTAAAAAGAAACAACAAAGTAAGACGGGAGAAAATAGCTGCAAATACACACCTTTAGGAGTCTATGTTAGCTTTCCATTGCTGATTTAATGGGGGGAAGCTTGTATTTTGTCTCAGTTTCAGAGGTTTCAGTCCACAGTCACCTGTCCCCCCACTACTTTAGGAATGAGACACGGCTGGGCGAGGCTGCAGGAAGTGTGTGCTAACTGCTCACCTCAAGGAGCGCCAGGCAGCGCAGAAAGTGAGCTCGGGGTATGCCCAGTGATCCACAGTACTTTCTTCATCTAGTCTCCATCTCCCAGTGTCTACTACTTTCCAATAGTCTCTTCAATTATAACCCCATCAGTGGATTAGTCTGTCACTCAGATCACATCGCGCATGACCCAGTCACTCCCAAAAGCCCCAGCTCTGACTATTACTGCAAGAAGATCAAGCCTTCAACGTTTGAGTCTTTAGGGGACATTTTATGATCCAAACCATTAAAAAAATGTATATCCTGACTATAAAGTAAATCCTAGAATCTCAATAGTAAAAAAAATTAAATCGGCCGGCGTGGTGGCTCACGCCTGTAATCCCAGCACTCGGGAGGCTGAGGCAGGAGGATCACTGAGAGTTCAAGACCAGCCTGGGCTACAAAGTGAGCTCAAGGCCAGCCTGAACTGCATAGTGAGACCCTGTCTCAAAAAGACCAAAAATAAATAAATAGATAGATAAATCGACTGATTAAAAAGTGGGCAATAGATTTTTAAAGGACAATTTTCAAAACACATAAAAATGGCCAATGGGTACATGAAAAAATGATCACCATCACTAAGTATCAGGGAAATGCAAATAAAACCACAATGAGTCATCACCACACTCCAGCAAGAATGGCTATTCTCAAGAAGGCTACATGCGTAACAAGTGCTGGAAAGGATGTGGAGAAAAGAGAACTCTTGCGCACTGTGGGAATGTAAATTACTATAGCCATTGTGGAAAATCTTATGGATGTTTCTCAAAAAATTAAAAACAGGGGCTGGGGATTTAGCTCAGTGGCATAAGCACCTGCCTTGCAACATGTGGTTGTGAGTTCGATCCCGGTACTGATAAAAAAAAAGGTAAAAAATTAAAACCAGAAACTACTAGGTATTTATTCATAGGAAATGAAGTCAATATTCTAAATACCCACCACACATCTATGTTCATTTTAGTCCCACTCACAACAGCCCAGTAATGGAAACCAGTTAGATGTCTATCAACTGACAGATGGATTGGGTGGGGGGTACTGGGAATCGAATTCACGACGTCACGCTTGCCAGGCAGGTGCTTCGCCACTGAGCTAAATCCCTGGCCCTAGATGGATTTTTAAAGAGTGGTGTTATGGTTTGTTTCTAGGTGCCCCCGCAAAGCCTCACTCAGCAGGACTCTACAGTTTGTGGCTGATGCATGGTCCAGTGCTGTGATTATAGGCAAGGGCTACACCAGCCCTGGGGTGGGTAGCTTGCATACAATATAAGGAAGAAAAAGAGGCTTGCTCCCCTGCTCCTCCCTTGTTGGTTGCTTCTGCGGTCTTTGGGCCGCCATGAACTGTTGCTCTCCGCTATGGGTCACCCTGTATTGGAGCCAACCAAGTATGGACTGAAACCTCCACAAACTGAGCTAAATAAACCTTTCCTTCCTTCATTTGGGGCATCGGGTATTTTGTCTCAGCAACAAGTAAAAGTAATCAACATATGTGCTATGTTTTCACAATGAAATGCATAGAACAGAGTGAAATCTGTACACTTGGGATAACCTAGATGGAACTGCGATTATTACATTAAGTGAAATAAGCTAGGCATAAAAAAACAAGTACCACATGATCTCACTCATTTATGTAGAATCTAAAAAAGTTAACCTCAAAAGCCAGGTGTGTGGCAGGTACTTTGCAGTCTTAGCTCTTCTCCAGGTTGAGGTGGGTGGGAGGCAGGAGTTTGTATGACTTGAGGGTGGAATGGTGGTAGCCAAAGACAGGTACAGAAGTGGGGTGACATAGGAAAAGACCAAGTTTACAGTTAGGTATGAGCAAGATGTCCTCTTCCATTGGAGGGTGACAAGTTACAATAATGTAAGTTTCAAAAAGCTACAAGAAAACATTTTGAAAGTTTTCACCTAAAACATATGAATGTATTGCTTTTTATTGGTTCTTTTTCAAAATCTTGTCTCTGACCAGAACAAACTATTACATGTACCATCATGTCCCTTATCTAGTTCATTGACAAACACTATTATTCAGAGTTGTCTTTCTTACATAATATACACCTTTAAATGTCAAATGGCACCATGTAATCTCACATTTCGATCAACCCAATCACTGCTTCCAGTCTTGACTTTGCCTTGGGCTTTCTGATGATTATGAGGAGTTTCACAACATAGGCCCCAGGTCCCTGTTGAAGTAATAGGAGCCCAGCAACTGTGTGGGACAAGGGTAGGCGTGGGAGAAATGGAACAGGGAAGACAGAAATTCTAAGGATATAGAATTCAAATATAACCACACTGCCAGTTCATTTAGGAGAACAACGAATATTTTCTCTATGTTGAGATACAGAAATGAGAACTCATATACAAAATTATCATGGTAAATCCATAGCAAGACAATTCTAAGGGATAAACCTGGTGGGAGAAAAAATGAGATGGCCATAAGAAAGTGACTCAACCAGGCTGTACAAGGAGGTTAGAACTACAGCTTGAACTGTGCTCTTCTCACCTTTTCCAAGAACGTGATTCAATTTTATTATGTCAGTATTAACTAGCAAGAAAAACACAAGGAAACTTCAGACTTAAAGCTTCACTCTTATCCTGAATATTCTGTTGTACAATGTAGCCGTGCTATAGAAGTACGAATTGTGATATATAATCTATTCTGGGCTATTTGAGGGGAGGGCGGAGTGCTAGGGATTGAACGCAGGGCCACATCCGTGCTAAGTAAGCACTCTACCACCAAACTGTGTCCGCAGGCCCCATGCTTTATATTTCCTTAGGAAACAAGTCATTCTTAGGGGCCGGGGTTTAGCTCAGCAGCATAAGCGGCCCGCCAGCCTGGCAAGCAAGCGTGAGGTCGTGGGTTCGATCCCCGGTACCAAAAAAAAAAAAAAAAGTCATTCCTAAGAAGCATTTTTCCACCTAGACTTTACCTCTTATCATAAATTAAATGGTCACCTATCAATTACTTTTCAAATTTACCCAAGACATTCTGAGATCCTTGAGACATTATCCATTTCCAATTCAACACATTCAACAGTGGCACAACATTTCTGCCACAGATCGAGTGTCTACAAGGCACAAAACCGGCAGGTGCAAGCTACACGCCGCGCTCTCTGCTCAGGCACAATCCTTTTCCTGACTGTGGCTCTTAGGTAGGTTTTCCGGAACATCGCTGTTTCCCCGCCTGACTCCTCTTCCTGCTTTTTCCTAAGAGCTCCTACTCCCTTCAGGGAGCCCCCTCCCCACACCGCGTGTCCGGAGGACCGATTGACACAGGCCAATCAAGACTCTCCTTGTTTATCTAAATTAACGAGAGATAGTTTCTGTTGCCTGCTACCAAATAATTTAACAATTAAAATGTGTATCTCATGGGATGTCTGATTTCTTTTTGCTACTTTTGTCTTCATAATTATGCTTACAGTCTGCCTGGCAAGCTTGAGGTTGTGAGGATGATCCCCAGTACCTCCTCCCCCCGCAAAAATCTGCACATAATCAGGCTTATAGGGCTGGGGATTTAGCTCAGTGGCATAAGTGCCTGCCTGGCAAGCACAAGGTTGTGAGTTCAATCCTCCATACAAAAAAAAAAAAAAAAAATCACGCTTATAATTTTTTTTCCCCCAACAAAATATACTTTTTAACTCATGTCAGCAGGACATTTACATCAAACTACTTACTGAAAGACAAATTGTGGTGCATAAACTAAAAGCTTCTACATTAAGACCTTTCCCTTTGAGGAAGTTTTTATCATTGTTTTATGAACCTTTGACTCTTGCCTTGAGAAAAGTTTCTTAAAATTATCAAAAAAGGGCCGGGGGGATCAGCGATTCCTGAGCTCTGCATCATGAAGGAACTTTGGGCGCTGGGAGAACAGGCGGCCTCTTCGCCGCCCTGGTATGGAAGCTGGAGCCTGCCGGTGCGCGGGCTCAGGATTAGACACGGATCCATATTACCCCCCACCCCCCACCCCCGCTTGGCAAGTCAGCACTGGTGGTTGAGTATCTCTCGGGAGGATGAATGTCTGCAGCGTGGCAAGTAAGGGGGATTTCCTTCTACCATCTCTTTGAAGGCAAATATTTTTATCACTGTTTTGCTCAGTTTTGATTAATGGTACTGCTTTATTCAATACTCTGTTTTTATAAGTTCGATATTTCCTTCCATTTTCCTCTACCTCACTGAAAGGACAGCTAATGTGAACAGAATGAGCTTGTACTATTGTGCCCTTTGCTCCCGTCCTTGTGACCTGCTGCATGGGTTTGTTCTGTCTTGTTCTGCTGTATTTTGCTACCTTCAAAAAAAAAAAAAAAAAGTAGATAAGAAAGTAACAAAATACCACCAAAAATCTCCCAACTCCACTAAAGCTGATCCATGGAGCATGGATGAGGAGAAACTCAAAAACAAGGCAACAGAATTATATGAGGTGATTAAAAAGTAAATAACAACAAAACAAGTCAGTAAGGTACTGAGCAACCTGAAACAGGATATAACTAAGCAGATAATGGACTTAGAAAGTAAAAAGAAGAAAAAGTGCTCTAGAGGATATGGCTGCATGTATAAGTGTGTAGGACTGATAACCATGTTGCTAATTTGTTACTGGATCATTGAACTTCTTTGCAGTCTCACTGTTCAATGTCCACTTTGTGTGCTTTAATTTTGTAACTTTAACAACTATGTCTAAGAAGACAGTATGTAATTTATTAACTAGTGAGTTCTTACTGCTTATTTGTTTTCTGAAATTCTGTATTGTTTCTACCCCTTTTTCTGTTTTGCTTTCTTTCTCTTTAAATAAAAATTTTTTAAAGACCAAAAAAAAAAAGGGGGCCTGTCTGGTGAGTACGAGATCGTGAGTTTGATCCCCAGCACAAAAAAAGAAGAAAAAATTATCAAAAAAATGAAAGCCTGTGTTTCCATGATGTGTGTACAATTACACCAAGTCAATCTGACTGATTTCAGTTCAAAAATAAACTGTTAAAATAACAGCAATTCACCACACAAAGGTTTGACATTTTCTGTATGTTAAAAGGTGTAACACATTTCCCTGTAATTATTCTAGATTTCAAATGTTGCTAAACTCACTGAATTTACAGGGACTAGAAGACAGTGGCTTCTTAGAATCTGAGAAGTTCATTTTAGGCCTAAATAGACTGAAAATGAGACCCGTCATCAGAATCACTCTACTATCAAACCTGTATGTGGGAAGATTAACTTCTCTTTTATAGCAACAACAATGTACAAGGCATGTGACACAGTTTCATTAAAACTATTATGCTGTAGTAAGCACATATTATCCTTGGTAAATTAGTTAGCTATAGAGTGCTAAATCTCAAGGCTATTTCCTGAAATGGAAGCTTTATGAATAAAAAGGGTAACATAATTTAAGTAAAAAAAACAACTCGAGAGAAAATTTAATGCTTAAAACAAACCTGACTGCAAAAAGTTTAGAAAGTGCATACTTTCTGTTCTCTGACTTTCAAGGACTGCATACTACTTCTAAATCCAAATGTAATTGTCACAGTTCAGCCTTGTTATAGTTCCTACCTGAAAGGAAATGGTCAAATGGATTAAACTTCTGTCTAAAAATTATCCAACTAGGACAACGATGAGATTTTCTGTTGACATATTTTTGTCAATTTTGTGATCTCTCTATAATGAAAGTCTAAGGAGGCCCTTGGAGTTCATCTCTGTTAGAGATGATGTCACACATTCTCTGATGTTACACTATCCACTCAGAGACAGGGGTAGGACAGCCATCAGCAGAAGGGAGGGGCAGGAAGATTTCACAGTGACTTCGTTTCTCGCCTTGATTTTAAAGATCTGTTCAGGAGAGTTCTCACAGTTCTGGCAAAGTTAAGGACTTGTGTTTGTTTTCTTACCACATTCTGGAAACGCCCATCACACACTCTTGCCCAGCCTTCTTTATGTGTTTCTCATGACCACAACAGAATGATCTCCAGAATTTTATCTTTTTCACTACTGGATATATATACAAGCCAAACACTATTCTAGGGATTTAGAAGTCTCACACTGTTCACCCAACATAGAGAAACAGCTACTTATCTTTAAAAGGAAGTGAGGGAATGAAAGCCCACTTTAGAACTTTTAAACTTCACTCCCCTCAAATTCTGTACTGTTTCTTTTTTACAAATGTCTAAGGCTGTGTGTGGTGACACACATCTGTAGTCCCAGCACTTGGGAGGCTGAGGCAAAAGAATTGCCAGCCTGGACTACATGGCATGACCCTGTCTCAAAAAAAAAAAAAAAAAAAAAAAATGTCGAGAAGTAGCTAGGAGCGATGGCACATGTCTATAATTCCACCTACTTAGGAGCCTGAGAGAAAAGGATAGTGAATGTGGGGGCAGCCTGGGAAATTTAGTGAGAGTGACTCAACCTAAAAAGGCTGACAGTATAACCAGGGCTTTTGGGGTTTAATTCCAAGTGCTGCAAAAAATAAATAAAAAGTAACTCTAAAGTAGGTTTTGCTGATGAAAATTAATTCAAACAGCAATGACAAGATGACTGCTACTTAAGTGTAATAACAGCCTTGTGATTTTGTTTTTTAAAAGTCCTCATATGTATACATAAAACATACAAAATCAGTATACACTCCTTTATGACAAAAGCTAAGAAATTTCCCTTAAAGGGGCTGGAGTTGTAGCTCAGTGGTACAGTGCCTGCCTAGCATGTGCAAGGTCCTGAGTTCAATCCCCAGCACCATCAAAAAGTTTCCCTTAAGGTTTTAACCCAAACCTACTCTGGAAAAAGGCATAATGAATCATATTACGTTATTTGTAAAGTTGCTCCTATTTGCATTTCCTTTCTGTCTGTTTTTGTGATACTGTAAATAAAAAGAATTAACAGGAATGAGGTAAGATTGAGACAGTTTGGCTTTAATGTCTTACAGAATCTAATGGAAAATTTCACAGATAACTTGAGACCAGACATATAAATATATCTACTAAGTTGATACAAGCAAAATAAAACTTATGACTGCACCTCTTTGACTATTCTCTGTAGCTTTTCATGAAAATTAGTCTCTTTTGGTTCTGAAACGTAAAGGAAAATATACAGCAGTTAGTCCTTATTAACTCTTTTCACAGCTAATAGGCTTTTATTCAAATTAAACAATGTTAATCACAAAGATAAAAACACTGTACTTCTAATATAAATACTGTTACTCTGTTCCTGTTTCTGTGTCAAAGAAAATCACTTTTCTAGACTACAGACATGTCTTATTTGGGGGGTTTTCATGAAGTAGCTGATACTATGTGATATGCTTCCAAAACCCAGTGAGAAAACAAGAATAAGTCACACTGCGCCAGATCCGCAGGTGTCTGTACTTTCTTCATATCCTCAGCAGTGAAGATTTTGTAGCTCCTATCTGTTCCCCTACCCCAGCTCAGCAGCCATATATTCCACAAACCAAGCAAATGCCACTAAGGATGGGGCCCCTTCCACCATTCTCTAGTCAGCGATTCTCATCGTCAACTAACACTGAACAGTTCAATACTACCCTGGGCATGTTTTTATGTTACTCTTTTTTCCCTTGACTCAAATTTCTTACTGATCTCCATTAGGGCCTAGACTTTATTTTTAGCATTCCAGGTAATTCTAATGTGCCACCAAATCTGAGAAACATTGCTCTAAAATTGTGTCCAGTTGAAAATTTTAGAATAGTAAGATTTAAAAGGATCAAATCCAAGATTCAAAGAGCCATTTATTCTGCATGAAACTGGGTCTTTAATAAACTGGGTCATGCACAGAAGCTAACACTGCCTGATTTGGGTATTGTCAACGCCCCAAGCCACCGCCATTGTTCTCAAAAGATGAGGAAGAAAAATACAAATGGGGCTCTCATCACCCTCTAGCCCAGTTCTTTCTCCTGACTCTCCTTCACCATCGGAACTCACAAGAGTTTCATGCTTCAGATGCAGCTCTGCTGACTGTGCCCCTCTGGGCTGCTGGGATTGTAAGAGAAATTTTCTCTTATTAACAGTGCATGGTCTGCGCTGCTCCATGCCGCTCATCTCCTCCCAATATTCTGGGAATTGAGCCATTATAGTTAAAGCTGCCTAGGTTAAATTCAGACAGGGATTAAGCTGACTAGAAAACCTGGGTTGCGAGGTACAAACAGCTCCCTTCCATGTGTAAGGAATTTATGGAATGT
>PVLA01015376.1:0-25611 GCA_004027455.1 Hydrochoerus hydrochaeris
CTGAAGTTGTAAAAGTTATTGTAATTCAATTTGTCCAAAAATATATTAGAGTGCACTCTGATTTTGTAGGTGGATTGTCTGTGTATATCTGCTTGTCCAATCTGTACAGATCATCTCTGTGCATGTTTGTTTGTCTGCTTGACAAATCGTGCTTGTGTTTGCTTGTGTGTTTGTTTGTCAGTTGTGTAAACAGCTGTTTTTTTATTTGAGCTCAACAATTTTTTCTCTTATTCCTTCGAATTTTGGAGCATTTGTTCAAAATTTAATTTGGGTTATGGATTTAAAAAGCCTGCTTCTGCCTATGAACTGGGCTGTCCTGCTTATTGTGGCACTGGAGAGGGAGTGCTGGGCTATTGGGTATGAGGTGTAACAGAACAGATTTTATCACCTGAAACTGCTGCTTCAAGTTCTGATCAGGCAGGGAACAAACCTCATAACAACCAATGAGACCAAAGAAGAATGCACTTAGATTGAAGACGCAGCACTTGATCTGAAACAAGAAGTTTGTGCCCACTCAGCAGCTTTGAAGGGGTTGTAGTCTTTGTTTTCTTCAGTGTTATACAGTGATTGCCCAATGTAAGAGCAGTCATATTCTTTATTAGCTTGGTAGATCATTTTCTCTCACTTTTTAAAAAATTCCTAGCAACTTTTGCCCTTTGAAACTTGTTCTGAAAAAGAAGGATCAGTTAATACTACTGAAAGGGCAATATTCGATTATCACTGCAAGATGAGCTTTGATCCAAATCTTCTCCACAACAAAGGGCATAATGGGTGCTCCAGAGGTACTTCAGCAGCACTTCATTAAGTGGGGGTTATTGAAAAACTGTTAATCTCTTATGGATATATTCAGTGTACAGAGTGTCAAGCTAGAATTTTATTCTACTAACCAAAATATAATTTCAACCAGAAGGAAGATATTCTTCTACTACAGTGAGTTTAAAGGTGACCTTGAAACCTTGCAGCATGGATATGATGTGAAATTCACAAAGACAGAAATACTAAAGAAGTTTCAACAGATGTCAGATTATTGGCTCAAAGAACAGTCATTTTTGAGGATATCACCACTGAAAATTTTGGTGGATCTGTAACTAGAGTTATCCTAAAGATACCCAGTAAAAACAGAATGACCCACAGCCAGATGAACCAAAATTGATTTTATGATTCCTGAAGAACTTCCAGTTGGAGATCTCAAAATCCAAGGTGACTCTGCTTGAAGGTGACCATGTTAGGTTTAGTATTTCAACAAACTGACATGACAAATTAGAATGAACAATTGATATAGAAGTTCTATCAGATACATTTCCATTCATTAATGAAGCTAGAGAAATGGGTGTAATTGCTGCCATGAGAGATGGGTTCAGATTCATCAAGGGTATGGATTAGGATGTTCATAGGTTTTTCCACTTCAAAATTCTGCATGGGAACGAGCTTCATAATGCAGATGAAATAGTTTACTGTGGTTCTTGATATGCTATAAATCATACTATTAGGATTTTAAAAAAAACTTCCCAAGGGCCTGGTTTCATTCCATTCTCATTCAGAACATAATTTTCTGGCACTGTAGTAAAATAAGCCACTTTTTCCAGTGCTCCTTACCTAATGGTTCTTTGTCAGCCAAGGGAATCAAATTACTCTGTAGGATTTGGTACAGAAACAATGATCCATCAGGCTGGTGTCATTGACTAATCACATCCACAAAGCACATCCTTAATCCACTATGATTAAGCTGGGCAGATTCTGGTGAATGACTCTGAATCTCTCCCTCTTCATCCTCCCAAAATCTGGAAAACTTACTCTATTGAGCTATTACACCAGTTTTAACACCTTTCTCATGTTATGTTTAAAAAAATAAATTTAAGAAGCCATTTTAAAATTAAGCACAGCTTCATGCTTCATGCTGGTAAACTTTTCTGCATTCTTTTCCTTTTCTTTCTTGTCCATTATGCTTTAATTTTGAGGACCATAGGAGAGTACGATATACTACATTTTAAAAATTACAAAAGTTTGTGTAGGAAAATCTTTTTCTTAAGTTGATGGCTAAATGTTAAAAAGTTATTTTTTAAGTCATTTATAATCTTATCACAATTTATTTAACAAAGTTTGATTAGATTTCCATGGAAATTATATTCCAGAGTAACTTTCTTCCCCTGGGATGGGGTAATAACTTTTCAATTAGTATGCATGGTGCAGAACTTCATGCCAATGTGGTTAGGAGCAAGAAAAGTTGGTCATATTTAAAAGAAAAAAGATGAACGCACAAATTTGCTGCTGCTTAGATCACTGTAGCTTCTAGGACCTAGTTTGTTTTACTGGTTTTAGAAAAAGTTGTGCCTGAAATGAATTTTTTTAATAACTGGCTGCCAGCTTCCTGTGTCCTGTTAACTACACACACCTGACCATTGGTGCAACTTCTGTTTAACTTAATACCATGGGAATGGATTGGTCTGATTCCTTAGCCCTCATCTTGATTTGGCTACCTACAGGGTCCATAGCCAGTGAACAGAAGGCTATATTTTGAGATGACAAGGGTCAGCTCAGGAAATTTGGGGGTGGTTTTTTTTTTTTGTGTGTGTACCAAGGATTGAACTCACAACTTTGTGCTTTCCAGGCAGGCACTTATACCACTGAGCTAAATCCCAGGCCTCTGAGGATGGTGGTGGTTTCTTTTATCTTCCCTGTTTAAAGTTTTGAACTCTGGGTAAAGAGGCCTTTGTAAACATTACCTTTGTAAACATGAAACATTTTTGCTTTCTCCAATTTATGTTAATGGAAAAAGAATGGAAGGAAATAATATTTTACTGATTTTTGAGAAAAGAAAACATTTTCCAAACTGGGCTCTAAGCTGGTCAACATGATATCAAAATTGGCTTTTCCGTACATCATCCAAAATTTGTTATGGAAACTTTTTGGGCTTGAGAAATTATTGGATAGGACTCAAATTGGTGAATAAAAGAGCAGCTGCCTGTGAAAAATTATCACAGTATTTTTTATTAGTTAGAAACCCCCAATAATCTCCATAATCTTATGGAAGACACCCAAAAATGTTGCTCAAAAATATATTATTGTAATATCTTACATTGGTCATTGTCAAAAGATTAAATTTTCTAGATAATAAGGTTTTCAGATTTAATGAAGTTCTGGTACAGAACTAAATTAAGAAAAGTTTTTGCATGTCTATGACAATTGATTGTTATTAATTTCATAGTGTATTAAATCTATGCTTGCCTCCAGCCAGCTCACCACCCTGGTAAGTGGCTGTGAGCCTACCAGCTGAGATTCAAACATCCATCCCCCATTCCCACCCCCACCCCATTAGCAAATGAGAACCAAAGATCTGACATCTCTCGTGAGGTTGACTATATGCAATATAGCAAAAAAGGGGGATTTCCTTCTAGCATCTCTTTGAAGGCAAATATTTTTTTAATCACTGCTTTGCTTTGTTCTGATTAATTCAATATTAATTCTATAATTAACCAATGCACTACCAGTGCATTCAATTAATATTAATTCTGCTCTATTCAATATTCTGTTTTGATAAGTTCTTTAATGTTCTGTATTTCATTTGATTTTACTATACCTGATTGTGAATAAAATGAGATATACTATGGTACCTATTACTGTTACCTTGGTAACCTGCTGTGAAGTTCTGTGCCAATTTCACTACACTGTCTCAATTGGATTTGTTCCATCTGTGGTATTTCACTACTTAAAAATAAATAAATAAATTTTAAAAAGTAAATAACAACAACAAACCAGATCATTAAGGTACTGAGCAAGCTGAAACGTGATATAACTAAACAGATAATAGACTTAAAAAGCAAAATGAGGAAAAGAAAGTGCTCTAAAGAATGTAACTGCATGCATGTTTAAGTCTCTAGGATTGATAACCATGTTGGTAAGTTTTTATTGGATCATTGATCAGAACTGTTTGCAGCCTCACTATTTGAATGTGTACTTTGTATGCTTTTATTTTGTAACTTGAACAACTATATCTAAGAAGACAACATGTAATTTATCAACTAGTGATTTCTTACTGTTTATTTATTTTTGAAATTCTGTATTGTTTCTTCCCTTTTTTCTGTTTTCCTTGTTTTCTCTTTAAAAAAAATTAAAAAAAATAAATCTATGCTTGCCTCAAGATATACAGGTTTTCTAAAATGTAAAATGATTATTTATGGTGATAGACATTTTTTCTCAGATTCAGACACTTGCCTTTGTTTTGTGCTTCAACTGCTTTTGATAGTAGGTTCATATTAAGCTAACATGAGATCACCAGTCAGTAATAATGACAAAAACTTATATGAAGTGTATGCTATGTATATGCCACTGTAGTTAGAGATGCCTAGACATTAAGCAGTCCAGACAATGTTATATACTTCAATGACATCCCATTAAAGGATAATAAATTAGGTACAAGCTTCTTATGTACTAGATAGAGATGATTGACTAAAAGTTATTTTATGACAGAATAGAAATTTAAGTGTGTTACAAAATGTCATCATGATTCTCATGTTACAATATTACATATGGCTTTTGATGGCAAATTTTGTTTAAAGTTATATAACTGCTATCTGTTAACATTCTCTAGGAATTCAACTACCAGAATGTCAATGGTTAAGTGGAAATAATGGTTTAACTTTGAATCTCAAAGTGCTTGACATTCATATAAAATTATTATATTAAGCTCACTGCTACCATTAAAATGTAATGTCATTAATCTTCTGTTCTGGTTGTTCAACAACTGAGGTTTGGAGACCAAAAATTAGAAAAAATAGATGAGCTAGGAGGACAGTCATTATTTTTCCCCTGACACTCCCAGGTCAATGAAGACCCAGGATATGAGTGAATCTTTTCAGTGACAGCCTACTACTCTGGTGAGTTATACAAATTCCTGACCAAGGAGAATGTGGGAACACAGAGGAGGGAAATCAAAGGCGTATAGTGCACCTAAAGAGAGTCACAAGGAAAAAAGTCTCCCAAGCTTTTACAGAAAGCAACCTGGCCAAGCAATAGCCAAGACTCATCCAGGTGACTGACACTGATAGAAGAACTGAGAGTTCCTATGCATAGTTTCAAGGTAAAATCTGAGGAAACTAACTGATCTTGATAGCAAAAATTAATTTTAATTAATACAGGTCTTATTTTAACTTGGTCTTTTGTCATGATCCAAGTGGCCCTTGAAGTTCTTGGGAATGAAGGACCATGAGAGGATAAGAACATAAAGAAGAGACAAAGCTGGGGTCAGATGCAGCCCTTATCTTCCTGATGGGAGGAAAGGTACTGATCCTTCATGGCAGGTGCATTTATTTATACCTTTTAGTAATGTCACATGACACCCTGTTGTCCTAGCAACCCACTGTTCAGATTGTCTTGGGGCTAGGTGTTCTCTTGGCTGAAGCAGTTTCTTCACTTGGCTTGTTCTGGGTGATCTTTGTTCTTTTGATGTTCCAACTCATGTAGTCTTTTTCCAACTTCAATGGCTCCCAACAGTCTTTAACATCCAGCAGAAAAGAAAATTGTCTGTAGGTCCTCCAAACAGTGCTTTCAAGTTCAGTTGAACACCCAATGATTGCAATCATAAAATGAAAATGGAGAGATGTTGGGAGTGGCTCAGCTGGAGATCATTCATATTTGTGTGCTGAGAGCACAGAATGCCTGAAGTGAACAAGTGTTCCAGCCCTAAGAACACGGGACATGAGAGGCAAGCTAGTTGTTAGGCAAAGGAGTTTTACCTGATAACAACCTGCCACATGCATAAATAAATGCAAAGCAGCTGTTGAGCAGTTTTTTCTCCACTGAGAAAGAAAGAGAGGGAGAGAGATAGATAGATAGATAGATAGATAGATAGATAGATAGATAGATAGAGAGAACTCTACATGATTCCAGATTTATGTATCTTATTTTATTTCTTTACCTGCTTGCTGTGCTTTATGGTCTTCACCCTGGGAAATTTGAGATCTGTGTTGGCTGTGGCTGCCCTATCCTTAGGAGAAGAAGGGCAAGTAGGGGAAGCCTTAGGATTTATTAAGGTTGTCTTGGAAACCTCATCTTCAGGTTCCAAAGGTTGGGGAAGAGTGGCCTCAGGCTGAGTGACAGTGAATGCCTTAAGGACCCAAGGTGCCTGGTTTTCCTGAGGCTCACATTTACACCTTGACATAAATTAGACTTTCTTCATACAATGAAAGTCTGAACATAAGAAAATTCTGACTATTTTCCCTCTTTTTCACAAAATGATTGTAGTCATAAAATATCAATGTAATTTGCACTTCCTTCTGCATTCCATTGTGGCTCTAGAGGGTAGTAGGCCATGCATGGGTGAAGAAAAACATCATACAGCTCTTTTCAACACATAAGGGTTGAACATATGACAATGCTTAAGAATACATCCCAAAAGACTAAGAAGCTTTGACATTGAGCCCCCATGTCTGAAATGCAAAAATAAATTTGGTGTTCTCTTTAATTTCTGTTTGATTTCTAAACCCACATGAAATCCCTCCAGTAAACACCACTCCAGGGAAGTTGGATACCTTCTGGAGAGAGGAAAAGACAAAATTCAACCAGCCTAGCTATTCTTGTGATGATGTACAATTTTACTGTCCAAGGGAGCTTGTGAACTTACTCATGTAAAGACACTTATAAGCACAAGTTACAATTGATCTCAACTGTGACAGTAATGTGTTAAATAGGGAAGTATAACTTTGTAATTGTTATGGTTGTTACATTGTGTCAATTTGAGAAGTTTAGAAGTTTAACTAAGAAACTCAGCAAGGAGCCAGGATCATTATTTTGTAAATATCCTCATCCTGTGAAAGAGGAGGGTGTAGAGATTTTGTAAGTGCTACATCTGCCTGAGAGGCAGTGGAAGGCCTGAATACAATATAAGGAAGGAAAAGAGGTTTGATGTGCACCCCTTTTTGCTTTTGTTGCTTCTGCTTGCTGCTGCCTTGAAGTGTTGTCCCTGTGCCATGCCACCCTGCCTTGGAGCCAGCTGATTATGGACTGAAACCTACACAAACTTTTAAATAAATAAATCTTTACTTACTTAATATTTTGTTCCAAAAATGATAAAAAAATAACAATGACAGAAATTGTTACCAGACAAGTGGCATCATTGCTGTGACTAAACCTGACCATGTGGTTAAAAATCTTTGGGAATGGCTTTTGAGGAGAGTCTGTAAAGATTCTGAGACATTGCTTGAACGTGTAGAACTGAAATGCCTTAGCCTGTTCTGTATTGGAGATTCTGCTCAGAGTTCAGAAGATCAGAGGCTGATAGAAATCTTGCTGGTAAAAACCAGGTTTGGGAGATTTCTGCTTGGAATAAGCACTGCACTGCTTGTTGGATTCCAGATGACGTGTGTTTTGGCTTGGCAAAAACTTTTTCTGTATTTTGCTTGTGTCCAGAAACTTTGGCTGAGACTAAGATTATGGATGGTGGAGCAATTAATATAGCAGAAGAAATTTCAAGGCAGTCACATGTTGAGGCTTTGGCATGGCTATTATTCATGGCTTTTAATCAAGAGTAAAGAGGCCAGCAGGGTGATTTAAAATATTATGAATTTGGCCCGAAAGGAAGTGCCAATAAAGCTGTGGACTGTAAAGACAGAGCTCAGGAAATGTTGATTGTTAAAAAGGAATACAAGAATAGAAAGGATGGCCTGAAAGCATCACAAAAAGCAGTAAGTGCTCACCCTTTGAAGCTTCAGAACTGCAAAAGTGAAAGATTTGTCTTTGAGGAGAAAGCCACGGAGCATTACATTCTAGAATGGTGGCAGATGGACCATATTCCAGAATAGTGGCAGCATAGAAAATTTGTTCCTCAGAGTTGGATTCAGAATGTTCAGGGATCCAGATACTTAACCCCAACAGCCAAGAGAGAGGAAAGCCTGGTTACTTCTCCAGCTGGCAGAAGATCTTAAGCATTATCCATGTGGTGCTGGTTTTAGGTGCACACAGAATGCAAGAGTCCTGAGTAGGAAAAGGCTTCCATCTCAATTTCATAAAGCCTAGGACACCAGGCAGTGTGTCCCCGAGAGGGCAGTGTGTGAAGCTGAGAATGTGAAGTTGAAGATGCAGTGGAGATCCCAGCAGTTTGGCAAAGCCAAGAGTGTCAGTCATATAAGGAAGCTTAGAATAAGAGAGCAAAGCCAATCCAAGAAAGAAGCTGTGGGAACTACAACTACCACAAGTACCACTGGGGTGAACACACTCAAGATTTTGGAGCTCACAACCAGATTACTTCAGATGTTGGATGTGGCACTCCAGGACTTACTGTTTGCCTTGCTGAATTCTGGACTTGCTTTGGTCCCATTCCTTTGTATCCCCCTGTATGCACCCTTTGGAATGGTAATGTTTATCTTGTGCCAGTGAGTGTTGGAAGTGTCTCACTTTGTTTTCATATACACAAGTATTGCAGCTGGGTAAACTCCTTACATATCAGGAGACTTGAACTTTTCTGAAATGCTGAAACTGTTAGGACTTTGGTAACTCTTGCAGATGGACTAAGTGCCTTTTGCATAAGTACATGTACATGAGTCTTTGTGGGACCAGGGAAAGACTGTTCTGGTTCTAATGTAATATAATGTTGATAGAATAAATATTTTTCCCTAAGGATTGTTAAACCTGTGTCATAATGTTCAAGCTGTGAAATGATAATAATAAGCATGTCTTGTATCTGGAAACCAGTTTAAAAGAAGTATCTGATTGCTGAGTTGACAAGGGGTGGATTGTTATGGTTTATGCACTGTGTCAATTTGAGATGTTTAGAAATTTAACTAAGAGACTCAGTAGGTAGCCATGATCCTTACTTTGTAAATATCCTCATCCTGTAAAAGAGGAGGGCACAGAGATTTTGTGAGTGCTACATCTGCCCTGGGGTGCAGCAGGTGGCCCTGAATAAAATATAAGGAAGGAAAAGAGGCTTACTGTGCTCCCTTTTGGTCTTGCTGCTTTTGCTGGCTGCTCCCTTGAAGTGTTGCCCTGTGACATACCATTTTGCCTTAGAGCCAGATGATTATGGACAGAAGCCATCATAAACTGTGATCTAGATAAAACTTTCCTTCCTTAATTTTGGGAGATTGGTATTCATCCCAGCAATGAGAGAAAAGTAACCAAGATAGTAATAAACTATTGCTTTTTGTTCTTTGAAAAAGAGCATATACCAAAAAGTGAGTTGGAAGTAATTGGAGCACTTCTCAGGCTGTAAAGGAAATCACCTTTAGAGATAAATTGAAGCAACAGTTGCCTTGAGGAATTCTGTCCTATGCACCAGGGGAAAGAAATCTCTAAGATTATGTTATCTATCTAATCATCTAGACTGGCTGGAAGATAGGGAGTCCACACTCTGTACCCCACCATTACATCCCAGAGGGCAGGTCAGCTGGAAGACAGTGAGTTTGCAATTGAGGCATCCTCCTTTGCACCCCAGAGGTTGGGCCAGCAGGAAGAGATTAAAACTTATGGGAACTCCCAAACCCAGGACAACACCCAGCATACAAAACATGCACACATCCCTAGAGGGTGAAGTAATCAGAGACATCAGTAAATATCTGAAGCATCAGTGATGCAAGAGTAATTGAACTATTGAGAACTCCACTGACAGAAAGCCAGTCCCAGCCCCCACACCTAGAGGCCAATATCAACTCCATACCCAGCATATCTCTGAGATGTGACATGGACATTATCACAGAACTGTAAGCACCAGAAGAAGAAATTGAACATAGATGCCCCCACAAGCCCACCAGTCACCACTGTGGACTGGCAGCCAGCACTGGCAGGAGAACCAGCCAGGTAAACTCCTGTGCACCTGCCACTGTTGGGTGAGCCTCAGTGTAGCTGTGTGTGTCCAGAGAAGCCCACCCAAGAACTCATCATCTGCCCAAGAACCTAGGTTAGGATAAATTCAGGTACCTGACCCATTCCCTTACACTGTGAATGAGTAGCCAATGAGGGAAACACCTGGTACCTCACAACCAACTTATGTGAAGGAGCCCAGGAGAATGTCAAGACAAAGGAACAAAAGGGAATCTCAGACCCCCAGCCCACACATAAAAATCTTAGAGACATGGAAATGGAAGAAATTGGAAGTTGAATATCTGAAATTTCTGAAAAGATAGGAACTGAAGTAAAGAAACAACTTTATGAGGCTGTAGAAGTAATCAAATCAGGAGCAATACATCAGATAAAAGAACAAAGAAACAAATGCTGAGTATATCTAAAGAAGACATAGATAAAAAGAGGAGCATAGCAAAGTGATAGAAACCTTGAATGAACAATACAAGAAAGAAATACAGTGCATGAAACAGATTCAAAGAGATACCCAAGAAAATAAAATCTCCATTGAAAACTGGCAAAACTGCTTGAAAGAAACTGAAGACAGACTTTTAGACCTTGAAGAAAGGATTGCAGCTAGAAATCATTAAAGGTCTCTTAAAAATAAGAAGAAACTAGGAAATAACAATTCAACAGCAACAAGAAGATGCAAAGGAAAATAATTTAAGAATAATAGATGTCAGTGAAAATGCAAGGGTCAACACAAATGACATAAAAAGACTCTTCACAGAAGTAATAGCAGAGAACTTTACAAACATGGGAAAAGACCTGACATATAGATAAGTGAGGCATATAGAACTCCAACTAGCCATAACCAAAATAAATCTATAACCAGAATATAATAATCAAGATCTCAGAAATTCAGCACAAGAATGGAATATTAAAGGCTGTTAGAGAAAAGAAACAGATCACCTATAAAGGAAAACCCACAAGAATCATGACAAACTTCTCAAAAGAAACCATCAAGTCAAGAAGAGCTTGGAGTGAAGTGTTTCATGTCCTGAAAGAAAACTTCTGACCCAGATTGATATACACTGCAAAACTATCTTTCAGAATTAATGGATAGGGACTGCTGAGCAGAGCAGACAATTTAACAGAGGGGAAAACTGGGGACCAATGGCAGGAAAACAACATGACAGAGATGAATCAGTGCATGTTGGTCACAACCATTACTGTAGGAGGCCTTGAGTCACCAATAAAAAGAAACATGGACACAGTGGATTGGGAGATAAGATCCATCAATATGCTGTTTTGTTTGGTTTATTGTCTTTAAAATAAAATCTTTAAAAAATCCCATTAGAGAAGCACCCTAACCTTTCATAAGTTCAACTTAAATTAATCATCATTTTAATCAAGTTATGAGACAAAACATGATGAACTATAAGCAATGCACACAGATATAACATAATTTGAAGCATAAAAATTTTGATTACCTAAGAAAGTCACAATCCAGGACCTATGAAATAAAAACAAACTTTTACCTCTGTCCAATTATCTCATTGGAAGACCTGCAAGTGATATAGGGGAATGAAATTCCTAACCTAATAGATTTCTAAAATGCCAAGTTTGTGTTCTGCAAGATCAAGGAATCAATTCTAAAACCAATGGAAGTTAAGAGTAGGAAGAATTTATTGAGAGAAAGAAAGCTTCCATCTGAAAGGGACAGAAGTGGGTCCAGAAAGTGAGCTGTCTCTTCATGTATTTGTTCTCTATTTGTCTTTCTTTTTCTGAAAAGTGTTTCCATTTACCTGCTTTCGATTGGGTATTTTATTTTGGGTTGTTTGAATTTTTGATTTCTTTATACATTCTAGATATTATTCCTCTGTCTGAAGAATAACTGGTGAACTTCTTTTCCCATTCTGTAGTTTGTCTCTTCACTCTGCTGATGGTTCTCTTCACTGTTCATAAGCCTTTTTATTTGATATAATCTTATTTGTTGATTCTTCTCTTCTTTTCTTTTAGTTTTGTGGGTTTTGGTGTTTTAAAATACAGTCTTGCTATATTTGTGCAGTTCAGACTTGAACTCACATGTAATCTAGACTGATCTTGAGCTTGTGGCATTCCTCTTGCCTCAGCCTCCTAAGTGCTAGAATTAAAGGTGTTTGCTACCATGCCTGGCTCTCTTGTTTTTATTTCTTATGCAACTGGAGTTCTGTTTAGAAAGTCCATTCCTACAAGTATGACTTCAAGTGATTTACTTGTTTTATCTTCCAGGAGTTTTATTATTTCTATTTTATTGTTTACCTTTGATCCATTTTTATTTTAGGTTAGAACATGGTAAGAGAAAAGAGTCCAGATTCAATCTTCTGCACATAGGTTGTCATTTTTTCCAGAACCATTTGTTAAATAGGCTACTTTCTAATTCTGCTCATATATGTTTTGACCCCCTTTGTCAAAGATCAAATGTACCTGGTGGTGTTTTTTATTTATTTTTATTTTAAAAAACAAAAGTCAGAAAAGAAAAACAAAAAGCAAAATAACAGAAACAACAACAGCAAACTCAAAACAATAACAATTTAGGTTTTCAAAACAGAATGAAAGAAATTTAACAGTAGTCATTTTATTGCACATTGTTCTCTTCTTATCAAAGAAAGAAAAGAAAATTAAGGAAAATAGAAAAACAAAAAATAGGGTAGAACAATACCATTTAAAAAAATTAACATTATAGAATCGATAGTTGATACATTATGCATTTTCATCTTAAAAAATAGTTGCCAAAGTTAAAATCAAAGCATATATAGTGGCTAGACACTCAAATATTGACAGTACAAATCTTTCTGTTCAATGTTCTAAAAGAAATTCAATAATATGCTCATCTATCTTACACACTATATATACCATTATACTCTTTAGAACACTTTCCTTCCCTTTCACAATATGTGTTGTACATTTTGGATCTAGTTCTTCTGTCAGTTTTTATTATTTTTACATTAGAAAGACAATGTGATATTTAATAATGTGAGTCTTGTTTATTTCTTTAGTGATATTTTCAAGTTGCCTCCATTTACCTATAAAGGCCTCAAGACTATCCTTTTTTATAGCTGAGTAGTATTCCATTGTATAAAAATACCACTTTTTTTCACCCATTCTGCAGTTGATGGGCATTTTGGACGTTTCCAAGATTTAGCTATTACAAATTGTTTGGCTATGAATGTGGGTGCACATATATCTCTGTGACAAGACATTTTCAATTTTTTTCTGGGAAAATACCCAGGAGAAGAATAGCTGGATTGAATGAACCTCCAATCCTACTTTTGTGAGGACGCTCATAGTGATTTCCACAGTGGGTGCACCAGTCTGCACTCCCACCAACAGTGGAGAAGTGTTCCTTTTCCCCACAACATTGCCAACATTTTCTATCAGTTGTTTTCTTGATGGCAGCCAATCTTTCTGGGATGAGATGAAATCACAACGTTATTTTAATTTGCATTTCTTGAATGACCAGTGATGGTGAACATTTCTTCATGTATTTATTTACCATCTGTATATCTTCATCTGAGAAATTGTTCATCTCCAATGCCCATTTTTTGAGAGGGTCTTTGAATTTGAGGGACTTGATGTTCTTAGTTCTGTGTTCTAGATATATGTCCTTTGTCTGAGGGACATGGTAAAACTTCTTTCCCATTCTTTGGGCTTTCTTTTCACTATATTCATGATCTCTTTTGAAGTAAAATTTTTTACTAAGAATAGATCCACAGTTGTTGATTTTTTGAAGTACTTCCCATGTAGTTGGCATTTTGTTCACAAACTCTTTGCCTAACCCTATGTCTTCAAAATTTCTACCTAACTTGTCTTCCAGTAGATTTAGTGTTTTTGTTTTAATGTTTAGATCCTTAATCCATTTTGACTTTAGTTTAGTGTATGGTGATAGACATAAGTCTATTTTCAGTCTTGATTATAAGGAAAGCCAGTTTTTCCAATGCCATTTATTAAAGAGGCTATCTTTTTTCCAGTGAACATGTTTAGTCCTTTTGTCAAATATCAGGTGGCTGAGTGTTTTCATGGTAGTGTTTGTAACTTCAAATCTGTTCCATTGATCCTCAGGTCTATTTCTTTGCCATTACCATGCTGATTTTATTACTGTGGCTTTGTAGTATAGTTTCAGGTCAGGTATTGATATGTATCCTGTCTTACCTTTGTTGCCCAGAATTGCTTTTGCAATTCTAGGTTTCTTCTGTTTCCAAGTGAATTTTAGGAATATTTTCTCTAGATCTGTAAGGTATGTTGATGGTATTTTGATTGGGATTGCACTGAATCTGTATAACAGTTTTAGGAGTATGGCCTTTTTCACAATGTTCATTCTTCCTAACCAAGAGCAAGGTATATCCTTCCATTTTGTAATATTCTCTTCAGTGTCCTTTTTTAGAGTAATATGATTTTCAGCATATAGATATTTTACATTCTTTGTTAGGTTCATTCCTAAGTTCCTGAGATTTTTAGATGCTATTGTGAAAGGTGGTATTTTCATAATTTCTCTCTCATGGAGTTTTTTGTTTGTGTACAGAAATACTATTGATTTTTGAGTGTTGAATTTGTATCCAAATATGCTTCTGAATTTGTTTATTATCTCTAGTAGTCTTTTAATGGAGTTTTTGGGGTTTTCTATGTACAGTATCATGTGGTCTGCAAATAATGATATTTTAACTTCTTTTCCTATATTTATTTCTTTTATTTCTCTCTCTTGTTTTATTGCTCTGGCTAATATTTCTAGAAATATATTGAATAGGAGTGGTGATAGTGGAAATCCTTGTCTTGTTTCTGATTTTATAGTGAAGGCTTTCAGTTTTTGTCAATTTAATATAATGTTTCCTGTTTGGTTGTCATAAATGGCCTTTGTGAGATTGAGGTACATACTATATATTCCAAGTTGCTGTAGGGTTTTTATCATGAACAGGTGTTGGACTTTATCAAAAGCTTTTTCTGCATCTATTGAGTTGATCATGGGATTTTTATTTTTGGCTCTGTTGATGTGTTGTATTACATTTATTGTTTTGTGTATGTTGAACCATCCCTGCATTTCTGGAATAAATCCCACTTGGTCATGATGAATAATCTTCTTGATAATTTGCTGCATTCTATTTGCCAGTATCTTATTGAGAATCTTTGCATCAGTGTTCATTAGTGAGGTTGGTCTATAGTTCTCCTTTTTGGTTGGGTCTTTCTCTGGTTTTGGTATCAGGGTAATACTTGCTTCCAAGAATGATTTAGGGAGGACTACTTTTCTTTCAATTTCATTGAAGAGTTTAAGGAGTGTTGACATTAAATCTTCTCTAAAATTCGTATAGAATTCAGGAATGAATCCATTAGGACCTTGGCATTTTTTAGTTGGTAAGGTTTTAATCATGTTTCGATTTCAGTAGCTGATATTGGGTTATTCAAAATTGCTATAAATTCTTGATTAAGCTTTGGTAGTTCATATGTTACTAAAAATCTATCCATTTCCTCTGTGTTTTCCACCCTATGTGAGTAGAGATTTTCAAAGTATGTGTACATTATCTTTTGAAATTCCATGGGATCAGTAGTAATTTCCCTTTTTTCAGTTCTTATTGAGTTAATTCGAGTTTTTTCTTTCTTTTTCTTGATAAGATTGGCTAAAGGTTTGTCAATTTTGTTTATTCTTTCAAAAAACCATTCTTTGATTTGTTAATTCTTTGTATTGTTTTTTTGTTTCAGTTTCATTAATTTCTGCTCTAATCTTTACAATTTACAATCACTTCTATGAGCTTTGGATTTGACTTGCTCTTGCTTTTCTAGAAACTTGAGATGTAGCATTAAGTTATTTATTTGTGCTTGTTCCATTTTCTTGATGTGACTATTTATTGCTACATATTTTCCTCTTAGGACTGCTTTCATTGTGTCCCATAGGTTACAGTATGTTGTGTCTGCATTTTCATTGAATTATAGATATTGCTTTATTTCTTCTTTAATTTCATCTGTAACCCCCTGGTTGTTAAGGAGGTTGTTATTTAATTTCCACATATTTATGCAGGTTTTTCAGGGGGTTTTGCCATTGATTTCCAATTTTAGTGCACTATGATCAGATAGTATGCATGGGATAATTTAACTCCCTTTGCATTTACTTTAGAATGCTCTATGAGTTAACATATGTTCTATTTTGGAGAATGCCCCATGTGCAGCTGTGAAGAATGTATATTCTGATGAGTTTGGGTGGAAAACTCTGTAAACATACACTAAGTCCATTCATTCAGAGGTGTGATTCAATTCTTTTATTTCTTTACTGACTTTTTGTCTAGTTGATCCATCTTGTTGTGACAGTGGGGTGTTAAGGTCTCCTGTTACAATTGTGTTCTTTTGTATTTGGTTTTTGATGTCCATTAGTGTTTGTCTTATATAGTTGGGTGCTCCTGTATTTGGTACATATATATTTATAATTGTTAGTTCTCCTTCTTGTAGTTTTTTACTTACAAGTATGTAGTGGCCTTCTTTATCTCTTAATGCTTTTAGGTTTGAAGTTCACATTGTCTGCAAGTAGAATTGCTACCCCTGCTTTTTTCTGGTTTCCTGTTGTATGGAATGATGTTTTGCATCCTTTGACTTTTAGTCTATGAGTTTCTTTTTGTGTCAGATGTCTTTCCTCTTTAGAGCATATTGTGGGGTCCTATTTCTTGATCCATTCTGTCAACCTACTTCTTTTGATAGGTGAATTGAGGCCATTTACATTTATGGATATAACTGACCTGTACTGCCTTGACTTTGCCATATTATGTTTCTGTTGTTGGTTTCCCACTTTCCTCCTTTTTTTAATTTCTTGTCCAACCTGATGGTTTCTTCCTGTTTTTCTGGAGATTGTAGTCATTTTTATCTCTTTCCAGTATGTCTTTCAATACTCTTTCTAGGATTGGTTTGGTAGATATGAATATCTTCATTTGTGCTTTGTCATGGAAGTATCTTGTTTCTCCATTACATTTGAAAGACAGTGTTGCTGAGTACATCAATCTGGGTTGAAAGTTGTTTTCTTTTAGGGCTTGAAATACTTCACTTCAAGCTTGTCTTGGCCTGAAGGTTTGTGCTAAGCAGTCTGCTGTGATTCTAATAGGCTATACTTGATAGGTAAGAGTTGTTTCTCTTGTTTAACAGTTTTTAGTATTCTGCTTTTATGCTATATGTCTGGGATCTTAATTATTATATGTCTGGATATAGATTTATATTGGTTATGACTCTTTGGTATTTTATATGCTTCACTCTTTGTATGTCAGATTTTTCCCCCTGTTTGGGAAATTATCTGCCATTACTTCTGTGAACAGGTTAGTTATGTCCTCTGCATTGTCTCCTGCCTCCTCACTGATGCCTACTAGTCTCACATTGCTTCTCTTGTCATCATCTTGAAGCTACTGGATTTTCATTTCATGATGCATTTTTGTTTTTATAAGTTCTATCTTTTTATGGTCGCTAACTGCGATTCTGTCTTCAAAGTCTGAAATTCTATCCTGAGCCTCATTTAATGGTTTTGCCAGCTTTCAATAGAATATTTGTTTCTTGGATATCTCTTTGAATCTGTTACATGAATTCTGCTTGTTTTCTACTTTGTTGATTCAAAGTTTCAAACAATTTCCATACTCCTGTATTTTTTAAATCTATATTTTCCCTAGCTAGGTTGAGCAAATGCTTTATTAAGGTAATTATTTCTGTTTTTACATAGACATTACTTTAAATCTGACTTCCTCTATAGCCTCATGGATTTGTTTCTTTACTTTATTTGCTATCTTTACAGAGATTTCTGGTGTTTGACTTTTAAAGTCCTCTATTTCTCTGTTGCCTGTTCTTGCACCTGATGACTCAGTGTTTGAGATTGTGATTTGATTTTTTGTTTTGTTATCTTCATCTTCTTGGCCAATATCTGGTGATTTAATCCCAATAGTCACAACTGTCAGCATTGTATCTCCTAGGGACCAACAGTATGATTGATGTCTGCAGGATTGTTGGGTACATAGTAAGCAGAGCCAGCTGTGGTCCTCTCTGGGTGAAGGGACACAAAGTCTATTGTCAAACCTGCACAGCCAGAACACCACAGTTCAAGGTTCTGGGAGGGAGAGTGGGAGCCAAACGTTCACAGCAGTGCTTGGTCTAAGAGACTGGGAGGTCAGGGGGCTGAGCCAGGGTGGATGCGGTGGTCCCCTGGATCAGCACAGAAGAGGAGTGTGCTGGGTTGCAGGCATGCTCAGCAGTCTGAGTGGAAAAGGAACATGGCAGTAGTCCTCTGTGTGGTTTCTGTGGGAGGGCAACGATGCACACAGCATCAGGCATCAAGCATCAGGCATCAACTTAGGCAGCTGAACCTGGGTGGAGCTCTGTGGTTTTAATCTGTGAGCCAGCAGTGGGGGGGGGGATAGGAGTGGAGGGGGGTGCACTGAGGCATGCAGGCATGCCCAGCCACCCGAACCTGGGTGAAGTTTGGTGTTATTCCTCTGCAAAGGGCTGGTGATTCTTTTGTATCCTCTTAGAGATTCTATTGGTCTGCATGTCTGCTTTGTGACTAATAACATGCTGTTTCTGTCACTATTCATTTTTTTCCCACTACCTTTTTGATCAGGTCTTTATTTAAAATGAGCTGTCTAAGTTTATGTCCATCTGTATGGGATAGAGATTTTTGAGTTTATGCAGCAGGCTTCTTTTCTTCAGACGTCTTTTGTGTAAGTTTCTTGTTTGTTACAGGCTTTTTTTGCAAAGGCTGCTTCAAGGGCTTCTCGGTACCAGCAGTCTTCTTTCCTTTTTTCTTTTCCACAGGCTTTTTGCTGGAAGTCCCCTTCTGTTCCATTTTGGTTGCTTGTGCAGCTGCTTTGGTCACACAGATTTTGTAATTCCCGGCCTGGTGCAGAATGGTGTTCCAGCACATTAACTTTGTGTATGGGTTCAGCTTCAGCATGATCCTCAGGTTCTTCAGAGGATTATTCAGGACTCTATGATGAATCCTTGCATGGTGCTTGCGGGGTTCTTTGGGTCTCTGAACTCTTGTTCAAGATCCTGCTCAGGTCTGTGTTGATCATCTTATGCACAGTCAGATTATAGTGATTCATGAGGGTAGCACTTGGTTAATTCTTAGATATTTAACTTTTCCTGATGATATTGTAAATGATATTGTTTTCTTAATTTCTTTCTCCTTGAGCTCATCACTGGTATACATCAATACTATTGTTTTTTGTGTATTGTTTTTGTATCTTGCTACATTGCTGAAATGGGTTAGTAATTCTAAATGTTTTTTGGTAGAATTCTTTGAGTCTTCTATACACAGTATCATGTCATCTTCAAATAACCATAGTTTGACTTTATTCTTTTCTATATGTGTCCCATTTATTTCTTTATCTTGCCTTATTTCTCTGGTTAATATTTTGAGTGCTATATTGAGCAGAAATGGTGATAGTTGGTATACTGTCTTGTGTTTTTTTATTACTTTAAAAGAAAAATTTTCACTTTTTTCATATTTAATATGATGTTGCCCATTGGTTTGTTAAATATTTTGAGCCAAACATGTAACCCAATCTTAGGAATGTCCTAAGCCTTACATAAGACAATCATCAGCTTCAGTTTGATTTTGATTTTTAGTACTACCTTTCTTTAAAATGTATTTCCTTTCTATTTCTATTATTAGTCTTTGATTTAATATGCTGTTTTATGTTAAGGTATGTTATTTACACTGTGCAACAGCATTATGAATAAATAAATATAGGTAGAAGACATCTCTCTAGATGTGTGAGGGGTTTAAGGAGAAGGAGGCAAATAATTGGGCAGAAATATGGCTGATGTTACAGGAGCCTAATGAGATCTGTGGCAGGGACCAATAACCACTTCATTGTGTGCATTTTCTTCTGCTACAATAGCCTGGCTAAGCAGCAAGAGAGCAGTGTATGAGGAAGCAGGAGGCTCTCAGAGAAGATCAGTGCATCTGAGGCTTCTTGGTGTTGGAAAGAAATACAACTTAGGAGAAATAACTGATGTGGGTGCAGAGCTGGCAGAAAAGGGTGGCCTGTGATGAGCAGGACTGGGTGGTGTGTTAGAGTCATGGATTTTGCTTGAGGGTTCAAGTTCCAGTTCCATTCTTGTTGAGCAAAAACTTTTCAATCATTGGGCTGCTTGGTTTTCTGCCACTAAAACCTGAGAGAATTAATACCCACTTGTCCTATCTTTAAGGCTGACATAAGCACCAAAGGAGACAATGCAGGAAAAGACCTCAAGTGCTCTATTCACTGTTAGGCTGAAAACTTTTTCTCCTTCTTTTTATAGTTGGGGAACAAAAATAATTGTGGTGTTTATCACTGTAATTGCTGTTGTGCCACATGGAGATGTTTTCATTTGCAGAAGATAATTGAGAGCCTTGAAGCAAAGGAACAGACCTGAGGAAGACAGGAAGACTTGGCTGACTCCAAGAAATCAATTAAAACTCAAAGAGTAGTCACTGGGAAAAATAATTTGTTAATTATTGAGTCCCATTTGTATCAATGAATGATGCAAGCTACTGCTAAGAGTTGTAGAGTAAAAGGGATTTTAGGGAGATGGAGAGGCCATTTCCTGGCCCATGTTTTCTCTCTTAGCAGCCCTTTACACTTCTGAGATCTTCACGCAACCATTTTCCATAAAAAAGCAACAACAGAACTTGGCATAAGAATGCCCAGAAGTTATGGTCTCTGTGTAGATAAGTTTCTCAGCCTCATATGTTTTTCTAATGATTTTTAGAGAAAGAAGTCCTAAGCTACCATTTGAGGCTAGTTTTATCTTAATATCTTTACGGCCTGGACAACAGCCACTGGCCCCTTCTCTCATTCCCACAGTATCCTTCACTTCATTTTTACCTTTCATTGTTTCCCCCAGTCCCCTCCACTAACACCACCCCTGGACACTGCAGCACCCCACTTGACTGGAAACACTCCTTAGGGTGAGCAGTGCTCTCCAGTACCTGGATGAACACTTACATACCACTGTGGCCTTTGTCCTGTGCTGCCTCATTCCTTGTCCTTAGTTGATGTGGCAGATGCTCAGTGAAACTCAGGGCACTCATACTTCATGGGGCATCAGAAAAGTTCTGTATGACTCTGGCCATGATTTTTCTGTCCTGGCAGTGCTTTGTCATAACCCTCATTTGCTCCTAAAACATTAAGACTGCTCCTTCCCCAGGACAGCATAGAAAACACTGAGATCTGCCCAGGTAGGAGCATGGACCAGGCTCTGTCCTGGGGAAAGTAGGACTTGTGGCTTGACCTGTATTTCTGGGATACTTGATCCCCTGCTGGCGACATGTGGCACAAGGAGCCTTGAAAACTGCGTGTCAAGGAAGTAAAGGAACATGTACCCACCAAAGCACACTTGGTCCCTCAGAGGCCTGGTTGTGGTATCTTATACCACTTGATGGCCCATTCCTTCTCCTACACTTTGGTCACTGTCTCTGACTTCAAATTCTGTGTGTGACAGGTGCTGATTGGAGCAGCTGTTCTACTGGTGCAATTGTTTTACAGTATTCTTGGATACACTTCCTATGGGTAGATTGCCCCTGTGCACTCACACACACACATCCATACATATAGGTTGATGCATGTGCACAAAAAAAGACGCACAGCGGTAGATGGGGAGGTGGAACAGGTCTTCGTGAAAGTAGTAGACCCGCAGTCTGGAGACATACATGCAGCACCATGACTACTAATGATTTGAAAAATATAATTCCTCTCCACCTCTGTTTCCTCTTTTACATTATGAAGGGAGTAAAAAAGGTGTCTTCATGGCAATTTTTTTTCTGTGATCCAAGTGGGAACATATAACAGAGACATGTGGGATGGGTGTTGTATTTGGAGGCCTTGTTTAGAGCATTCAGTTACACTGAACGTGAAGAGAGACTGACTGACTTTGATTTCTACCTCTGAGGGTGTCAGTCCTTGTGATATGGGACAAGATACTTCATTTTCATAACAGCAATTTCCTCATTTGCAGAATGGCAGAATTTACACCTCTTTGAATTAAGGATGATTATGTTACATGACCGTAGCCTATCCATGATACATAGTTTTACTGGTGTTAGCTCACTATTAACTCCTTGAGTGATTTTGGAGAAAAAACACTGAGGTGTTTGGGTATGTAAGTCTTCTATGTCCATTCCTTTTGCAGTCCCTTTTTCTTAGAGAAGAGAAAAACCATGAATGTGACTATTTAGTGATTCACTACATGGAGGAAATGTAATCCCATTTACACAAATCTCAGAATTTTGTTACTGTGGAATTGTGCAGAGTTTAGATGCAAAACAAAACAAAACCATAAACAAACACCTTGTAAAAACATCCAAAACAAATAAAGCAAACAAATAAATGTACAAAAACCCTCCAAAACTAAAAAAAAAAAAAATCCAAATCTAGAAACAAAGCCAAAACACTTGCCATTTTGGTTTATATATTAAAACTAGTCATACCCACTCTTACTTATACTTCATTTGAAATGGAAATTGCAAAAGTATTAAACATCATAACCTGGAAACAACCAGCTTACCATAATGAGTAAACAAATGCTTATTATTGTGTTTGTCTGGTAGTCTTGCTGCCAGGTGTGCATTTGAAAAATGTGCAATGAAAATTGACTATTGACCAACTTAGAAAATTAACTACAGATAAAAAGAGTCGCAAATAAATAAAGTGTGCATAGTTGGTTGAAAATAAATTAGCTATTAAGAGCATCAAAATAACAAGATAAAATTCATTATTCTATTTTAATGCTTTATATATAATTCTTTCTGTTGGATTATTTATGGGTTTAAATATATTAGAAAACAAAAGAACAAGAAGAGCATAGCTAACACTCCAAGTGTACACCTCTGAGAGCCTCTCACTGATAATACTTGGATATTGATCTACATTTATAATCATATAATTGTTAGACACAAATTTTTACATGCAAAATATAATGTTTGTGCTTGTTTTCCTTTTTCATTTTGTAATATACTCCAAATTTATTTCCATGTCAATAAACCTTTTTTTGGTGTCTGTGGGTTGCTGGGAATTGAACCTAGGGCCTCAAGGACAGTAGGAAGGGACTGTATCACTAAGCAACATCCCCAGACCTATACATACAATTTTTTTATAATTGTTATAGATTTACAAAAAAACTGCCAAGGCAGTATATAAAATTACAAAGTATCCCATTATCATTTTCCTTTATTAGTAACATCTTAAAATAGTATGGTATCTTTGCCATAATTGGACAACCAATACTGATACACAATAATTACCTAAAGTCCATATTTAATTCAGTTTCTCTTAATTTTTACTTAGTATCATTTTTATATTCCAGGACTTTGAACATAATAATAATTAATTGTCACATCTACTTTGTTTCTCAGGCTTTCTTTGCTTTTATGACATTGATGGCTTTGAGAAGTAATGACAGATATTTATTTTCTCACATGCTCTTCTATTGGAGTCTGTCTGGGTTTTTTTGCATGATTAGTCTGAGTTTATGCATTTTGGGAAGGCAATCTGTTCTGTTTTCCTCACATTAATATTAAAGGCATGAACTCTCAGCAGTTGTTGACCTTGATCACGGGCTGAGGTGATGCTGGTTAAGTGGCTCTTTTATTGCTTTTTTTCCCTCTTTCAAAAAGGTCAATATGCACAATCTGAAAGTAATGAGGAATGAGTTGTGTTCCCCTTCCTTGAGGGAAAACTACCTACATAAATTATTTGGAAAATTTTTTGTGTGTGGTATCAGAGATTGAACTGAGGGTGCTTGTGAGGAATTAATACCCCAGCCTCCCACTAACTTTTATTTAAAAAATTTTCATGAGATATCTAAGATAAACAACTAAGTTTTCTGTCTGTTCTTAAATTTGTGATCCTCCTGCACTAGCCTCCCAGAATGATGAGATTATTAGTGTGTGCTCAGCTGAAATCCTTAAAAACTGTCATAAAATAAAAAGATGGCCTAAACAAACAACAGGCTGTCTTGATTTAGAAGGATCTCCCCAGAGCATTGAACTGGACATGAACCTGTAGCATGAAGAAAAATTCCTCCAAGTTTAATTGATACATACCATTCATGGGAACTGCAGATTTTCTTGGTTTTTATTTATGGAGCCACTAATGCTCAAGGCATCCTCTTAGGTCACCTCTGTCAGCTTATGCTGGGTGTGGTCTCATCAGTCCCAACTAAGATCTAAAAGAGTGTTTTTATTTTTATATCAGAGAATACTGAGCTCACTCAGCCACTGAGGGGTGATAGAATCCTGAGTGAGATTAAGATTTCTTGCAACAGTCAGACCTGCTGCTGTTTCATAATTCTTTTCTTTGAGGATTAACACTGTTGCAAAGATATTTTAAAGATGTGCATACAAGGCATTGGGGAGGAATTGGGAACTAATACTGGAGATGGACAGGACAGGAGCAGTCCTTGTGGTACTGGGTCAAGCAGACCCATTTGTAAAAGTGGACCACGGAGTTAGAACACTGTGGATACTGACTTCCTAGAAGGCAGGAAGAAGAGATGTAGCAGAGCCACCTGACCAACCCTACCTCAGCAAGCAGCTAAGATGTAGGCAATAATGCAAAAACCAGAGCCCAACTCCATTTTGGCCTGCCTCAGGGACCCTGGATACTCCAGACCCAGGCAAGGAACTTAGGCACTGTGATATAGCAGGAAGAAGTCAGTTCCTCCTCCTTGCTTCATTGTTTCCTATCTGATTTCCCTTCTTACCCACTTCTCTGGGAATCGGGCTCTTGCGGAGATGGAGCTGCTGTGATGCGCTGCTGGGGAGGGGCATTCTGAGAGCCTTGGGGACCTCCTTGCAGCTAAAATCTCCACAGGGCCTCTCACAGGACCACTGTGTTTTTTAAGCCTATGCCTGTCTTTCTGTCCTGTGCTGCAGTTGTTCTATTATTCCCTCTCATATTCTGACTTATGGTGGATTCATTTTTACTGCTGTCTCTTTCTGCCAGCTTCATTTACTCTGTCTGATCCACATTTTTTTCTCAAATTCTAAAGCAGCTCTTGAGGAGTGTGGTCCTTTCATTCCCAGCCCTTCACTTGTATTCCCTGTGTGAGTAGAAAACCTATCCTGGTGATCACCAAGTACTTGGCCTCACCACAAGAACTACCACTTTCCCTTAACTTCCCTGGCTTATCTTCCTTCCACTTTGGTATATTTTTTCTAGGATGAATTCACCAATGGACCAGGTGATCATCTGTTCTGATCATGAGAGTTGGGATGTTCTTGTGTGTGGACTTCCACATCTGTCTGTCACAGCCCTTGTCTTTGCCTGACTGCCTTTTTCCATGCATAAGAGTCTTCCTGGACACTTCTTGTTTGCCTTTCAGGATATGATTGGTGACAATGACACAGTTGTGACTGAGTTTATTCCATTGGGGTTTTCAGGTTTTCACTCCCTCAAAGACCTCTGTTTTGGGGCATGCTCTCCAACTACTTGGTCACCTTGCTGGGAAACTCCCTGATCATCGTCCTTACACTGGCTGACCCTGCCCTCCACTCCCCCATGTACTTCTTCCTTCGGCACTTCTCCCTGGTGGAGATCCTCTACACCACCACCGTCGTGCCCAGGATGCTGGTCAATCTCCTGTCCTCTCACCCCACCATTCCACTTGCCAGCTGCTTCACCCAGATGTATTTCTTTTTCTTCTTTGGGGTCACTGAGTGCTGCTTGCTCACTGCCATGGCCTATGACTGCTATGCTGCCATCTGCCGGCCACTGCATTACACCATGGTGATAAACCAGAGAGCATGTGCCTGGATGGTGGGAGCCTCTTACTTCATGGGCATCATCACTGGCACCACTCACT
>PVLA01015377.1:0-25610 GCA_004027455.1 Hydrochoerus hydrochaeris
AAGTAAAAAGAAGAAAAGAAAGTGCTCTAGAGGATATGGCTGCATGTATGTTTAAGTGTATAGGATTGATAACCATGTTGCTAAATTGTTACTGGATCATTGAACTTCTTTGCAGTCTCACTGTTTGCATGTCCACTTTGTATGCTTTAATTTTGTAACTTTTAACAACTAGGTCTAAGAAGACAATATGTAATTTATCAACTAGTGATTTCTTACTGCTTTCTTTTTCTGAAATTCTGTATTGTTTCTACCCCTTTTTCTATTTTGCTGTTTTTTTCTGTTTAAATAAAAAAAATCAAAAAATCTAAAAAATAAAAAATAAATAAAGTTTTAGGCATTCATCAGGGTTTTGGAACATTTCCCCCTAGGTAAGGGGGAACTGCTATACTTTCAAATTTAGCAAAAGTCCAAGACTTGTACCCTGAAGATTTCAAACCATTCTTGGGAAATGGTCTGAATAACCGGAGAGGCATTCTGTGCTCACTGTGGCTGATGGCCGTTCTCCCAGGGTGGATCTGTAGACTCAACTTGTGAAAGCTAAATGGGAGAGTAAGCTGATCATAACAAGATCTCAATAGAATTCTTACACAGGTAAGCCCCCCAAAGCAGAATCATATTAAACAAACTGTTTCGTGTTCTTTCCTTCTCTTTTTAAATTGGCTAGAATCTGAAAATTGGTATTTATAACAGGGCTGTGTCTTAGAAAAAGAGACCTGGTAATGTGTTGTCTTATCTGTAAGCTGTGTTCTGATAAAGTTGACATTCCTAAACCTTTTTGGATTTTTGGGTTGCTTTTTTGTGGGGGGAGGTTTATTTGTTTTGTGTGTGTGTTTGGTTTTTGAGATAAAGTCTTGCTGTATAGTTCGGGCTGGCCTGAAACTCACTTGGTAAAGCCGAGTATGGTGGCTCATGCCTGTAACCCAGACCCGGGAGGCTGAGGCAGGAGTAATGTTGTGAGCTCAAGACCAGCCTGAGCTACAAAGTGAACTCAAGGCCAGCCTGAACTGCACAGCGAGACCCTGTCTCAAAAAAGGAAAAAAACAAAAACAAAAACAAAAAACACAGACTCACTCTGTAGCCCAGGCTGGCCTTGAACTCCCAGAGATCCTGCTGCCTCAGCTTTCCAAATACTGGGATTACAGGTGTGCACTACCATGCCTGGCCCTAAATTTTTATAATAAAATAAAAAGTGATTAAGACAGCACATAATCTTAAAACAGTTTTTACCATTGCTGTCCAGGGGTCTGTGGCCTAGCCATAGTTAAGAAACTGAAGAACTGAGTTGTGCCTTTTGTTTTGTAAGCTCTCTTGTTTCTCCTTATACTTGACTGGGTGTTAGAGTGTGGATATGTTAGAGGGAGTGTGCTGGGTGTGTGATGCAGGCTGGGAATCCAAGCACTCAGGAGGCTGACGCAGATGGTCACTGCACGTTCAAGGCCAGCCGTAGCTACAGAGTGAGACCCTGTCTCAAAAATCTATTAATTAAACAAATAATACAGCAGCAGCCTGAAGGGATAAAGGGAACAGGTTTTGGAGTCATACAGTCTTGTTTTGAATCTTGTGCCATAACCCAAGACCTGTCTCAGAAACAAAATGCACAAGAAATGTGTGCGGACTTGGACACAATCTCTCTGAGATTCGGTTCCCTTCAATATAAATGAAGTAAACAAAATTAGATTAGATTAGATTTGAAAAACCTTCCTGATAGGACAGCTGTGTAGGGGAGGGGTCGCAGTGGGACCCGGCTGTGCACATGGCGGGTGGTATTTACTTTTCTCTTCTCCATGCAGCCCCCACCCACCACCACCTCTGCTCCACTCACACACACACATTCCTCTCGGGGAGAGACCGAGGCTTCTTTTCCTGCGAGAACCGGCCACACCTGCCTTGTGTTGTTTCTGTCCCTGCAATGGGTAAACTCATTCCACATTTTGGAGCAATGAAAACGTCACTTTTTCTACAATTATTTCTGGTTCTTAGACATATGTTGCTGCTTTTCTAACTTCTCTTAACACATGGGTTTTATAATTGAAAAAAAAAAGTCAGCACATTAAAACTTGTTTTATTTTGCTTGTTGGTTTTCCAGATTGTAAACCTTTGACATTGTTGCACAGAAGAATTCCCATTTTACTTAGTCCACAGAAAAGAGCAATTCACAGTTGGGAAATTTTGCCAGAACTACTTACAGCTTCCTTAGCCTCATGGAATCCATACAGCTGAAAAATTCTTTACTCACAGTTATCAGCATGCTCAAAAGTTAGTCTTTTGTTTCTCCTTCAGTCGTGATGGGTTTGCTCATGGATGGGCCCTTAGCCTCACGGTGGACCTTATCTTTTGTCTAGGAATTAAACCCAATGTATCTTAAGGGGAGACAGAGGAGAAATAAAAAGAATTAAGATGTGTGGTATACATGTGCCACAACTCACAGTGAATGTAATGCTATGTTGTACAAACATGTGCTGATAAAAAGTTTCAAATGGAAAAGATTGGAAGCCAGCGGTGGTGGTGTTCACCCACAATCTCAGCCCTCAGGAGGCAGGAGGATTGCTGAGTTCAAGGCCTGCCGAGGTTAGTGAATTCAAGGCCACCTTGGACTACATAGCGAGACGCTCACCAAAAAACAAAACGAAACAAAATACATGTATATACACATATATAGAAAAAATTCAGTGTGGTTCACAGAACTCAATTCTAGAAACTAGGAAGTAAAAACAATTAAATAGCATAAGCATCAGAAACAAAAGTTGGTGCAAGACATGAGACTCCACCTGCCCCAAACCAGCTCCTCAACACAGGTGCAACGGAAGCACTTTCTCTTTCTGGCTCCACAGTGAAAGATGGACTGCACGATATTTTCAAAATCATTAAGCCACTTTTAGCAGCCTTTAACTTACAGAAAGAGCCAGGCTGTGGCGATGTTTATAATCCCCACACTGGGGGCTGCAGCAGCAGGATCACAAGTTCAAGGACAGCCTGGGCAACTTGGTGACTTAGCAAGACCCTGTCTCCAAATTATAAAATAAAACTGAAAAAGGACTGGAGACGTAGATCAGTACAAAGATACTCTGTGAAATCCCCAGGACACACACAGGAAAGTAAAATAAAACAAAAGGAGGTGTTTTCAGTAAGCTTTGAGAGATACCACATTCTCAGCACAGTTCCTTTTAAGATCAGATGCACACATCAGGCTAGATCTGTGGGCCTTCCAAGAACCAAAGGAAGAAGAGGACTTTAGGTTGGCTGGTAGAGGAACTTTTCACTTAAAAATGTCAGTCACTTAATCGAGGCATGATAGTGCACATTTATAATCTCAGCACTCTGGCCAATCTGGGAGGCTGAGGCAGGAGAGTTGTCAGTTCAAGACCAGCCTAAACTGTATAGCAAGACTGTACCTAAAAAAAAAAAATAATAATAGTTTTTAAAAATGTATCATTTCAGTTAAGTCTTAAAGAGAAACAAAGGGTTTATTGTTTGTTTGTTTGTTTGTTTGTTTGTTATATATGATCTCACTGAGTTTCTAAATCTCCCAGGCTGGACTCAATCTTGCAGTCCTCCTGCTTCAGCTACCCAGAGACCTGGGATTATAGGCATGTATCGCCATGCCTGGCTAGAAACAAGAACTTCAAGAGACAAATGTGAGGAAGGACCATTTCCTCTTATCACGTGAATATGGTTTGTTGGAAGTTCTCTCCACAGGTCTGCGGGCTGTGGGTGTAGTAGGTATGAGAAAGTGCATGAATTTTGGGGTAAGAAATGCAACCATTGGCATCTCCTGAGATCAGCGCCATGTTGGAACTTGGGGCACTGGGAAAACAAGCAGCCAGCTCACCGCTCTGGTAAGCGGCTGTGAGCCTACTGGTGCACAGGCTAAGAATCAAACACACACACACACACACACACACACACACACACACATTAGCAAGTGGAAGCCAAAGATCTGAGCATCTCTTGTGAGTTTGACCATATGCAATATTGCAAGTAAGGGGGATTTCCTTCTACCATCTCTTTGAAGGCAAATATTTTATCACTGTTTTGCTCTGTTCTGATTAATGGTATTGCTCTATTCAATAGTCTGTTTTAATAAATTTGGTATTTCTTTCAATTTTGCTGTACCTGATTGAAAGAACAATTATTGTGAAGAAAATGAGTTATACTATTGTACCTATTACTGTTATCGCAGTGATCTTCTGTGAAGTTCTGTACCAATGTCACTACACTGTCTCAATCGGCTTTGTTCTGTCTTGTTCAGCTGTATTTTACTACCTTCAAATAAAATAAAATAAAGTAAAAAAAAGTAAATAACAACAACAAAACAGATCAGTAAGGAACTGAGCAATCTGAAATAGGATATAACTAAACAGATAATGGACTTAAAAAGCAAAAGGAGGAAAAGAAAGTGCTCTAAAGGATAAAACTGCATTTATATTTAAGTGTGTAGGATTGATAACCATGTTGCTGAGTTTTTGTTGGATGGTTGAACAGAACTATTTGTAGCCTCACTATTTGAATGACCACTTTGTATGCTTTAATTTTGTAACTTGAACAACTATATCTAAGAAGACAATATGTAATTTATCAACTAAAAAAAAGAAATGCAACATTGTGTTCTATATTTTAATTTATTCTCCAAGTTTTTACTATCCTGAGGCTTGGGGGGACTTAATTTGAATAATTACTGGATGCCTCTCTTTAACCAGAACTGTACAGAAGTTCCTTAGTATAAAAAGTGCCAAGGAATCAGGATGGGATGGGTAGGGAATGTAGTTTTTGATCATTATCAGACATCGACTGAAATGTCTGTTCCTTATTCCCTTGTGGTTCACATAGAAGTCTCTCCTAAGCACTCCCCACATCCTAGCTATCCAGAAAGCCCCCTTAGGAACACAGCTGTCTGTCCACAAGGCTGCCCGCTGTGTAGTCAATGATCGATTGCCAGAGTGTGCCCAACGAGAGCCCCTCATTTCCCTGACAGCTCCGTGGGGGACCTCGGTGGGCTCCTGCATAATCCCGTCATTCTGGCCAGAAGGCTTTTCGTTAACCACAGTGGTTCTTCTAGGGTAAGTACATGACTGAAACTGACCCAGACAAAGCCCACGGCTGTTGTTCCATGGTTGTGAAGAGAGAAATTCCTTCTGAAAAGGCACTTGTGAGGCCTAGACTGATATCACCATTTTGCTAGTAAGAGAAAATCCCACCCAAGGATAAAATGTACACCAATAAGAGAAAGAGCCAATGCCTGATCAAGTCACTCCCACCTCTGGTCTTTTTGCACTGAGCTAGTAAAATCCATCTGTTATTTAAATACGTTTTAATTGGACTGGCCACTACTTCTACCCAAGAATATTCACTCTTACCTGGTCCACTGCAGTGAGACTCCTGAGTGTGTTGAAAACATTCCAACTTTTTAGCCACTGTGGGAGAGGTGAGCTTATCTACCCGCGCCCCTCCCCTGAACTCAGCAGGAAAGTTTTTATAGGTTTCCTTCCCGCCACTGCTCCCCCCCTGCCTCGAAGCTCCCTTTCCTGCCTGGCCAGGGAGTGTGGATACCAGAGGAGGACATAGTCCTCTCATCCTGTACGTCTGCACCAATGGTCTGTCTCACAGGCCCTTAGCTTCATGTGGCTGCATCGTTTGTGAGAAGGGGGAATAAAGGTCAAACAAGGGCAAGAGAATCCAAGAGAAAAAGTATTCCTTGGGCCTGCATTTTTTATTTTACAGTTTTGATTCCATGTTGTTATTTAGAGCCTGGACATGGCTCCTAACTACAGGCTTCTTCCCTCCCTGCCATTTCCACGTTGATGCCTCACAGAATCCTACATTTAACTTTTCTAAAATAGAACATCTAGCGGTTTCTTTTCTTCATAGTCCCCATCTGCCTTAGTCATCTATTCATTACTGTGACAAAATGCCTGATGATAATAATTTAAAGGAGGAAAGTTTTGCCGTGGTTCCTGGTTTCAGAGGTTCCCACCCATGGTCAGTAGCTCCATTGCTTTTAGGTGCGTGGCAAGGCAGAAACGTCCTGGTGGAAGGGTGTGACAGAGGAAAACTATCATCCACAAAGAAAGACCTAGGACAAAATACTGTTCCCATGGCCATGCCCTCATGACCCCTCCTGAAGTCTTGAGAAACCTTATCAAGACCTTTCCAGGGGTGGGCATGGTGGTGCATGCCTATATCCCAGCACTCTGGAGACTGAGACAGGAGGATCGATGCAAGTTTGAGGCTAGCCTGAGCTGCAAAGTGAGATCAAGGCCAGCCTGAACTGCATAGTGAAATCCTGTCTCAACTGGGCAATACCTGTGGTTTAGGATTTGCATGGTTAAATATTTACCATAGAAGAAATAACATCAACACTTTCTGGACCCAGGGCTACTAAGTACAGACATGTAGGTGGTTCATGATGTACTGGAGGAATACAGTGGTCCTGCCCACTTAGGGTTTGTCTTAATTATTTTTTACTGGTTGTTGAGACAAAATATCTGATGCCCAAAATTAGGGAAGGAAAAGTTTATTTCTTACAGTTCTTTGAAGTTTCAGTCCATATTCAGTTGGCTCCAAGGCAGGGTGCTGTGGCAGGGCTGCTGTTCATGGCTGTGCAAACAGCAAGGCATGAACCAGCAAGAGAGAGAGACCCACCTTCTTCCCTGATCTCACATCATATCTTGGCTCCACCCCTGGGTAGGTGAAACACTCATACCACCAATCTGAGTGCTAGACAATGAACCAATCACAAACGCTAGATTTGGTCGCTTCCATAATTGCATGAGGCTTGAGGAGGCCACTGACATAAACCATGACAGGATTCCTTTCCCACTTAAAACCTCATGCCCTCACCTTCTGAAAGGCTCTACCCCTGTCTCCCAGCACACGCCTGGGATGTCATATCCTGCCAAGAGATCCTGCAAATCCTCTTATTAAATGCCTATTGTATGCCAGACATTGTTTCATTTAATTTCATTGATATCTAGCAATTGAATTACTAATATACAGACTCTAAAAGCCAGGAGAGTACATGGAAACAGTAACAACCTACAGTGGCAGGGGTGGGGCAGTTCCCCTCTCTGACCCTAGGCTACCTGCCAAAGGCACTGGTTTCTTTCCTTCCCTGCAGTCTAATGATCAATCCTTAACTACCACCTGCTTCCTCACTCCACTGCTCTCCAGTTAGTCCACCAAAGTCAGAAGCCATGAGTTGCATTCTAGGAAGCTCAAATACTATTTTCACTTACAGATAGAAGATATAACAACTAAGAATTACTTGAGTGTGTTTTTCATGCATCCAACAAATATTTCCTGAGCACACACTATAAGCCAAGCCCTTTGACAGGCACTAAGGATACAGCAAATAACAGAGACAGATCTTTGTTTCCAAAGAGTTTACATTCTAGTAGAGAGTAAATAAGACCCAGAGAAACTTTTTTTTCTTTTTATTGTGGGTATCAGGAATCAAACTCAGGACCTCATGCTTGCCAGGCAGGTGCTACACCACTGAGCTAAATCCGCAGCCCAGAAACATTTTTTAAAGATCAAAATATCAAGTGATAAAAGTGCTATGTGGAGCCACATGTGGTGGTACATGCCTGTAATCTAGGCACTAGGGAAACTGAGGCAGAAGGATTGCTGCAAGTTCAAGGCCAGCCTAGACTACAAAGTTCATTCAAGGCCAGGCTGAACTGCATAGTGAGACCCCGTCTCAAAAAAGACAAAAATTTTATTTAAAAAAATTTTTTTAAATACATTACTGCAGCCACTAAAGAGTCAGCAAAGTGGAAAGCGGCTATGGATGCGGGAGAAGAGGTAGCAAGGGCTCGGTCGGTGGCTGTGTGAACTCAGAAAACACCATGTTCCATGTGATCAAAGCTGGGTCCCTGGAGGCCTCTTTGGAAGACAGTGGAAGCTTCAGGAGGTGGGAAGTCTTTGGTTATTGGGAGTGTGACCTCAAAGGAGACAGTGCAGTCAGGCATAGTGGCAGCTGCCTGTATTCCCAGCACTCTGGAAGGCTGGCATAGGAGGATCCCAAGTTCAAGCCAAGCCTGAGAAACTTTGCAATTTAGCAAGAGCTCATCTCAAAATTAAAACAGGATGCAGCTCAGGGTGAAGGTGCTAAGCTCAATCCTCATTCCTGAAACAAAATGAAACAAAACACTGTGGGACTCTGGCATCTTCCTCCTGCTCTCTGGCTCCGCTTCTTCGTGAGATGAGCAGTTGCTCCACCATGCCTCCCCGTTACGATACTCTGCACTCAGTCTTGGACTGGAGCCCATAGAACCATACGCCAAAATGAAACTTTTCTTTGTTGCTCAGGTCTTCTGTGTTATGACAAAAAACTGACTAACAAGGGAAAGTAAAGTCAATTTAATCCAAATTCTAACAGAAGGTTTTAAGCAGGACACTGTATGCTGATTTATGTTTCCAAGACTATTCGGGCCATTGGGAAAATGTAGGATCAGAGAAACCAGGTAGGAGGTAATGTGCTAGCCCAGGTGAGGGATGATGACAGCAGTGGAGGCAGAGAGAACTCCCAGGAGTCGTATATTTTGAAAAAGGTCAACAGGAGTTGCCAATGGGTTGGACATCAGGATAAACGTAGGGAGAAATCTAGAGAACTTCTTGAGTCTGACCATACTGCTCACAAACACCTGTCCTGTCCCAGCTTACCTCCCAAGCAAGCCAAATAGCTGCAGAACATAGCTCTTTTTCCATCTACTTTCCCTACAAAAGCCATGTCTCACATGTGTAGAATCACTTAAGGACAGACAATGTCAACAGGGAAACAGAAAATCCTGATACTGATCGTGGAATTTTCCTGTGGAAAACAATGACTATAAATAAAGTTTATCTTCAGGGGCTAAAGTAACTAAGATAGAAGCCTACTGTATGCCTAGTCATGATAACATACAAACCGATATACATTTGGTTTTTTGTTTTGTTTTAAATTACCACTCAAGAAACCATGGCAGTTTTTATTTGTCAATTGTGTGAACAGCGTGAGTGACCAATTAGCCATGATTTTTCAGGATGTGATTTGATGAGTTAAGTCAATTCAAAAGTGAGGAAATATAGGTTTTTTTTTTTTGAGCTAGAAATTCTAGTATCTTCTTCTACAAATATACTTACATGAGTGGGCAAATGTGTGTGTATGCACACGTATGTGTGTCTATGGCTTGGGGCTTTGATGGTGGTCAGGGTAAAAGCTGGGTGAAAGTTCTTTGGTAGGGGCTGACATTAGCATGTCTGGAACTTCCCTCTGACACCAAAGGAGAAAACATCTGGGATCTTTTTTTTAGCTTACCCTGCTGTGGGGCAGTAGAGAACATAGGAGTGATGCAATCTAAAACCTGTCAGTGGTCAACCCTTAGTAGTGGAATCAACTTATTTTCTTTTTTGTGCTCCTGTGAATTGAATTCAGCACCTCCCACATGTGAGGCAGGTGGCGCACCCTAGAATCACTTCTTCATTTCATTCCCATTCTCAGTTTCAAGCATTCTACTCTCCATTCCATAGGATGACAATTCTAACAATCCTTTTATATCACTGGGACCTAAAGCCTGATTCAGATTTTTCTCACACTGCTCAGGTCCTCGCTGTTAATTAACGGTGCATGAAGCAAAGGTCAATGTAACTTTCAAACGGATTTCAAGTATTGCTATGAGATGAGAAAGAGCTAACAAATTTTCTCAAGTACAAGTTTTCTAAAGTGAATGCTCTGAGAAAAGGAACCAGGATCTGTCTCTTCCCGTATTTACTAGGGAGAACTGAGCCTCTTCATTAACTTGCTTTATATAGTAAATCATTACTCAGGAAACAATAGTGTAAACCGTGGTATCCTTTTAAACTGTAATATTTACTCCCCCACCCTGTGCAAGTTCCTTTCTGTCTCCCATGTCCTGCACCCCTCCTTAGGACTGCAGGAGCCCTTGGTGAGTACAGGGGTACAAAGAGGAGTTTGGGCCTGCTTAGCATTTGAGGCTGTAAGATACTTCAGACTACTCGTTCCTGGGTCACAGACATGCTGAGAAACTCTGAGGGACTTTCCACTTGCTGTGCAGACTAAAGAGCTCCTGGAGAGAAGACAAGCGTATGCATCACCATTAGTTTCAGCCAGAAGTTCTCAAGATGACAGATCTTTTGAGGAAGCTACTTCTCCAGCAGGTGAGTCTCTAAGAGAGCTGGGGAGCCACGTCTAGCCACAGCCACCTGATGGGTGAAAAGCTATGCATGTCTCCTCCTCACTCTACCAGTGCAGAGACCAGTTCCCTGGTTCCATTTCCAGCCATTGTGGTAACTTTACGGAAAGGAACAGGAACTCCTGGCCTTAGCTGTTACCAAGTCTAGAACTGCACTGAGCAATCTCCCTCCAGCCAATGCTCTTTAATCTTGAATATGAGTCCATCACATACTTAGGAACTGTTCTTTTAAGAAGCTTCTAAAAAAGGTCTGAAAGATAGATCAGCCCTAGGACTCCAGACCTCCAGGGTGGAGGGTGGGCCACATCCCGCCCTGGGACTCTGGACCTCCAGCACAGAGGGCAGGCTGCCGTCCACACCCAGAGCCTGATCCTCAGGACACCCCCACACATACCTCCTGGACCTAGTACTGCTGTTGATCTTCAGCTCCCACTCTTTCTCCCAGACCTTGGACTGCACTGGATTAACCATGCTGGGTTGATAGAACACTCAGTAACCCCTCATCCAAACAGAGGACCTCGGCAGCTTCTGTCAGTGTGGTGAGTTTGCCCCTAAAATAGAGGACTTCAGTGAGTAAACAGGAGCAGTAGCGAAGTTCCCTCCAGCTGTAGGAACTTAGCAGGTTTGGCAAGAGTGTGGATGAGTCTTTCCTCCATATAGAGAACATCAGGTGAGTTGAGGAGGGTGCCTATAAGGCCTCCCCCAAGTTTGAGAAAATTAAAAAGGCTTATGAAACACCCAGTGATACAGCAGGGTCCTAGCTGAGACAAACACTATAGACAGGAAGATCTAGTGACCTGGAACAACCTCAATACATAGTAAGAGTGAGAACTAAGGGCTGATTTACATCAATATTCCTAGACTAGTCAGCCTAGAAAGAAGGTAGGACTCACCCAACAGGCCCTGCAGGCGGAATTCAGGTGACTGGTCCTCCTCTTCATTGTGGTACCCAGCAATCAGACAAACATCAACTACACAGTAGGACCCTAAGATACACACTAAGATACTGACAGTTGAGACTAGTGGGATTGAAAGACCAAATATTAGCCCAAAAGGGGAAAATCGCAAAATTAAAAAGCAAAATGCAATCTCAAACATCTAGTTCATCAGGGAGCAAGTACAGGAGACATTGAAATAAAGGACTTCAAAAGTCATACATCTGAAATCAACAAAAAGATAGCAAGTGAAATAAAGAAACAAATCCATGAGACTACAGAGGAAATCAAATTAGAAGTAGTTTCTCAGGTAAAGACAGGAATGACAACTTAGTAAAAGAGTTGCTCAGCATAGCTAGAGAAGACATAGATTAAAAAAGTACAGGAGAATGGGAAACTGAGTGAAACCTTGAATGAACAATACAGAAAACAAGCAGAATGCTTGAAACAAGTTCAAAGAGATATCCAAGAAATAAAAAATTCATTGAAAGCTGGCAAAACTATTTAAATGAAGCTGAAGATAGAATTTTGGACCTTGAGGACAAGATCGCAGCTAGCAATTACAAAAGGAAAGAACTTTTAAAAATAACAAAGAAGCATGAAATGACAACTCAACAGCTTCAAGATGATGCCAAGAGAAGCAATATAAGACTAATAGGCATCAGTGAAGATGCAGGAATCAACACGAATGACATTGGAAATCTATTTACAGAAGTAATAGCAGAAAATTTCCCAAACATGGGGAAGGAATCTGATATGCAGATAAGGGAGGCATATAGAATGCCAGTCACAACCAACATAAATCTACACCTAGACATATAATAATTAAGTTCCCAGACATACAGCATAAAAATAGAATACTAAAAGCTGTTAGAGAAAAGACACAATTCACCTATCAAGGAAAGTCCATTAGGATCACGGCAGACTTTTCAGCACAAACCCTCAAGTTAAGATGAGCTAGGAGTGAAGTATTTCAAGCCCTGAAGGAAAACAGATTTCAACCCAGACTGATGGACCCAACAAAACTGTCTTTCAGATTTAATGGAGAAACAAGATACTTCCATGATAAAGAACAACTGAAGAACTTCATGTCCACCAAACCAACCCTAGAAAGAGTACTGAAAGACATACTAGATAGAGATAAAAATGATCACAATTTCCAGAACAACAACAGAGAGAAACCACCAGACAGGACAAGCAATTAAACAAGTGGAAAACACAGAAAACCAACAGCAGGAACATAAAATGACAAAGTTGAGCCAGTACATATCAGTTATATCCATCAATGTAAATGGCCTCAATTCACCTATTAAAAAATAGATTGACAGAATGGATCAAGAAACAGGATCCCACAATATGCTATATACAAGAAACACATCTGACCCAAAAGGAAACTCATAGATTAAAAGTCAAAGGATGGGAAAACAATATTCCATGCATCAGGAACCCAGAAAAAAGCAGGGTAGCTATTCTGCTTGCAGGCAATGTGAACTCCAAACCTAAAATGATTAAAGAGATAAAGAAGGTCACTACATACTTTTTTATTTTTTATTTATTTATTTAATTATTTATTGGTACTGGGGATTGAACTCGCAACCTTGCACTTGCCAAGCAGGCACTTAAGCCATTGAGCTAAACCCCCAGCCTGGTTGCTACATAATTGTTAATGGAAAAATTCAAGAGGAAGAACTAACAATTATAAATATATATGCAACAAATACAGGAGCACCCAACTATATAAGACAAATACTAACGGATGTAAAAAACCAAATACACAAGAACACAATTGTAATAGGAGACCTTAGTACTCCATTATCACAAAGAGATGGATCAACTAGACAAAAAGTCAGCAAGGAAATCACAGAACTGAATCAAACCTGTGAGCAAATGGACTTAGTAGTTTACAGAGTGTTCCACCCAACCACATCAGAATATACATTCTTTGAGCATGGGACACTCACCAAAATAGACCCTATGTTAGTCCATAAAACATTCTTAAGTAAATGCAAAGGGATTAAAATTATCCCATGCATATTATCTGACCATAGTGCACTAAAATTGGAAATTAAGGGCAAAAGAAATTGCAAAACCTGCATAAACACATGGAAATTAAATAACAACCTTCTGAACAAGGTTGGGTTACAGGTGAAATTAAAGAAGAAATTAAGCAATACCTACAATTCAATGAAAATGTGGTTAGTACATACCAAAACCTGTGGGTTTCAATGAAAGCAGTCCTAAGAGGGAAATATATAGCAACAAATTGTCATATCAAGAAAATGAAATGAACACAAACAAACAACCTAATGCTACATCTCAAGCTTATAGAAAAAGAAGAGCAAGTCAAACCCAAACCCATAGAAAAGAGGAAATTGTAAAGATCAGAGCAGAAATTAATGCAATTGAGACTAAAAAAACAACACAAAGAATTAATGAATCAAAGAGCTGGGTTTTTGAGAGAATAAACAAAATTGATAAATCTCTAGCCAATCTTATCAAGAAAAAGAAAAAATTCAAATTCACACAATAAGGACTGAAAAGAGAGAAATTACTACAGATCCTATGGAAATTCAAAAGATCATGAATATCTACTTTGAAAATCTCTACTCACATAGGGTGGAAAACAGAGAAAATGGACAGATTTCTAGAAACATATGAACTACCAAAGCTCAACCAAGAAGATATAACAATTTTGAATAACCCAATATCAGCTATTGAAGTTGAAAATGTGATTAAAAACTTACCAACAAAGAAAAGCCCAGGTCCTGATGGATTCATGGCTGAATTCTACAAGAAATTTAGGGAAGATATAATGCTAATACTCCTCAAGCTCTTCAATGAAATTGAAAGGGAAGCAATCTTCCCTAACTCATTCCTGGAGGCAAGTATTACTCTCATACCAAAACCAGAGAAAGACCCAACCAAAAAGGAGAACTACAGGCCAATCACACTAACAAACATTGATGCAAAGATTCTCAATAAAATACTGGCAAATAGAATGCAGCAAATCATCAAGAAGATTATACATCATGACCAAGTGGGATTTACTCCAGGAATGCAGGGATGGTTTAACATACACAAATCAATAAATGTAATACACCACATCAACAGAGCCAAAACCAAAAACCACGTGAACATCTCAATAGACACAGAAAAAGCTTCTGATAAAGCCCAACACTTGTTCATGATAAAAACCCTTCAGAAATTCAGAATACACAGTGTCTACCTCAATCTCATAAAGGTCATCTATGACAAACCAACAGCCAACATTATAGTAAATGGACAAAAGATGAAAGCTTTCACTCTAAAATCAGGAACAAGACAAGGATGCCCACTGTCACCATTCCTATTCAATATAGTTCTGGAAAGATTAGCCAGAGCAATCAGATAAGAGAGAGCAATAAAAAGAATAAAGATAGGAAAGGAAGAAGTTAAAATGTCACTATTTGCAGATGACTACTCTGTATAGACCCAAAAAAACTCCATTAAAAGACTACTAGAAGTAATAAATTCATCAGCATAGCTGGATACAAAGTCAACACTCAAAAATCAATAGCATTCCTATACACAAAAAACTCACTGAGAAAGAAATTATGGAAATATCGCCTTTTACAAGAGCATCTAAAAAAATGAAATATTTAGGAATCAACCTGACTGAGAATGTAAAAGACTTATATGCTGAAAATTATACTACTCTAAAAAAGGAGATTGAAGAGGATATTAGAAAATGGAAGGATAAAGCCAGGTGTGGTGGTGCACTCCTGTAATCCCAGCACTCGGGGGCTAAGGCAGGTGGATTGTTGCAAGTTCGAGAACAGCTTGGGCTACAAAGAGAGCCGAAGGCCAGCCTGACCTGCATAGAGACCCTGTCTCAAAAAGACAAAAAAAAAAAGGAAGGAAGGAAGGAAGAAAATGGAAGGATAGGGGCTGGGGATTTAGTTCAGTGGTGTAAGCACCTACCTAACAAGCACAAGGTCGTGAGTTTGAACCCTGGTACCAAAAAAAAAAAAAAAAAAGGAAGGATATTCCTTGTTCTTGGTTAGGAAGAACCAACATTGTGAAAATGACCATGCTCCCAAACTGTTATACAGATTTAATGCAATCCCAATCAAAATACCATTAACATACCTCACTGATCTAGAGAAAACACTCCTAAAATAAGAAACCTAGCAAAGGCGATTCTGGGCAACAAAGGCAAGGCAGGAGGCATCTCAATTCTTGACTTGGAACTATACTACAAAGCTACAGTGATAAAATCAGCATGGTACTGGCAAAGAAATAGACCTGGGATCAATGGAACAGATTAGAAGATGTAAACACAACTACAAAGACACTCAGCCACCTGATATTTGACAAAGGAGCTAAACATGTTCACTAAAACAAAGACAGCCTCTTTAATAAATGGTGTTGGAAAAATTGGCTCTCCACATGCTGAAGACTGAAACTAGATCCATGCCTATCACCATGCAATAAAGTCAAAATGGATCAAAAATCTAAATATTGCCAGGGGTGGTGGCTCACGCCTGTAATCCCAGCACTCAGGAGGCTGAGGCAGGAGGATCATTGTGAGTTCGAGATCAGCCTGGGCTACAAAGTGAGCTCAAGACTACCCTGAACTGCATAGCGAGACCCTCTCCCAAAAAGAACGACAACAAAAAAAGATCTAAATATTAAAACAGAAACACTAAATCTACTGGAAGACAAGGTAGGTAGAAATCTTGGAGACATAGGGGTAGGCAGAGAATTCATGAACAAAATTCAAACTGTGCAGGAAATACTTCAAAGAATCAACAACTGGGATCTCATATTACTAAAAAGTTTTTGCACTTCAAAAGAAATCACCAACAAAGTGAAAAGAAAACCCACAGAATGGGAAAGAATTTTAGCCAACAATTCTTCAGACAAAGGGCTTATATCCAGAACATACAAAGAATTGAAAAACATTAAGCTCCCCAAATTCAAAGACCCTCTCCAAAAATGGCATCAGAGATGAACACACATTTCTCAGATGAAGATATACAAATGGTAAATAAATACTTGAAGAAATGTTCACCACCACTGGTCATTTGAGAAATGCAAATTAAAACAACATTGAGATTTCATCTCACCCCAGAAAGAATGGCTGCCATCAAGAAAACAACCGATAACAAATGTTGGCGAGGCTGCGGGGAAAAAGGAACACTGCTCCACTGTTGGTGGGAGTGCAGACTGGTGCAACCACTGTGGAAATCAGTATGGAGATTCCTCAAAAAACTGGATCTGAAGTTCTATTCAATGCAGCTATTCCCCTCCTGGGTATTTTCCCAGAAAAACTGAAAATGTCATGTCTCAGTGATAATTGTGTGCCCATGTTTATAACAGCACAATTTGTAATAGCTAAATCTTGGAAACAACCAAAATGCCCATCAACCGCAGAGTGGATGAAAAAGATGTGGTATTTTTATACAATGGAATATTACTCAGCTATAAAAAGGATGATCTTGAGGCTTCAATAGGTAAATGGAGGCAGCTTGAGAATATCATAAGTGAAATAAATAAGACTCATATTTGTAAATAGCACATTGCCTCTCTAGTGTAAAAAACTGAAGGAATAATAAGGTCCAAAATATATAATAGATTTTGTAATAATGAAAGGAAAGGAAAGTGCTCTAAAGGATATAACTGTATGTATGTCTAAGTATATAAGATAGAAAACCTTACTATTAAGTTTTTGTTGGTTTATCGAACAGAATGGTTTGTACTGTCATTGTCCACCTTTTATGCTTTGATTTTATATCTAAGATGACAACATGTAATTTATCAACTAGTTAAAAAAAAGATAGGTGATAAGAAGTAGGGAGACAGACCTTTCTCAAATGGGAAGGGACAGAGGGAGGAGGGAGGTGGAAGAGGGAAGGGTTAAAGGAAGGAATTAAGATGTGCTTATGTACATGTGCCAGCTCCACGCAGGAATGTGAACACTGTGTACCGCAAACATGTCTTAATAAATATCACAGATTGAACAAATAAATAAATAGAAGCCAGGCCTGTAATTCCAGTGGGAGACTGAGGCAGGAGACTGAAGTGGCTCAGTCCAGCCTAAACTATATAGTGAGACCTTGTCTCAAAAAATTTGTAAGAGGTTCCCAAGTTCCTACAAAATTTCCACTGCTTCCTTAAAGCTATGCACATTAAAGAAACTGGAACAGGGGAGGGGTTAACCCATTTTATGTTGCTATAACAAGATACCCAAGACCAAATAACTTGTGAAGAATAGAAGTTTATTGGCTCACAGCCTTGAAGACTAAATTCTAGACCACGGTGTTCTAGAATGCGTCTGCTCTGCATCTGGCAAAGGTCTTCCTACCGCATCACGACATGGCTGGAGGCATCACATGGTGAATCAGGGTAAGAGCACTAGTTCAATTCTTCCTCCTGCTCTACTTCCTCCTCTTTTTCCTCTTCTTCTTCTGCCACTAATCATACCAAGGGGCCCTCACCTTTGAGACCTCACCTAAGTCTCTACTTGGAATTAGCATTAATGTGAATTTTTGAATTGCAACACGTGAGTTTTTTTAGGGGGGCACATTTAAGCCACTATAGGAGAATAGTGTACAATTATATTTTTCCCTAGGGCAAAGGAGAAATAAGGTGCAATTCCTTAGCCAGGAAAAGGCAATCAAGTGATTTCTTTGAATAATTTCTGATGTAAATAATTTACTGCATCTACGTACAATTTCAGAAGCAGTACCATCTTAAAGTTCTGCCTTAGCAGGCATCCAACTACAGTAATAATTAATTAGTTTACAAGAGAGAATTTTTGTATTCTCAATTCCCAAATTCAGCTTTGACGTTTTAAAGTTTACTTCTCCTTTGCAGTGAGAAAAAAAATGGGTTGTTTTAGAAATAGATTTTGAAATGCTGAGATAGCAGTCACAAGTCCTTCCTCTTCCCACTTTTTTTTTTTTTTTTTGTCTTTTTGAGACTCTCACTATGTAGTTGAGTTTTGAGCTCACTTTGTAATCCAGCTGGTCTCGAACTCACAATGATCCTCCTGCTTCAGCCTCCCAAGTGCTGGGATTACAAACCTGTGCCACCACACCCAGTTTACCCTCTCATTTTTGAGATACCCAGGACTATTTAATTCCAAATCACCTCTAAGTCAGAATAAAGTTCATGTCTTTTTTTTTTCCAAATCCATTTTATTTCAAGGAGAAAAAGAAAAAAAGAAGAAGAAAAAAAAACTAAAAATTTCAAAACATGTCAATCAGGGGAAAATAGATTTCAAGACACCTCAACAGAATAATTTTTGCTAAGGTTAGGGGGTTGTATTCTTAATCTTTTCTTTTTAATTGGATTATAATTTCCTAACAATTCATGCTTGTTTAAAGCATATAAAGAAAAGTTCAAAACAAGATAGAGTAAAACGTGATAACCTTAGAAGATGTTGTCTATCTCAGAAAACCCACTGTACAGCCAGCCCTTACAGAAGAAATTGAAAATTCACATGAAGCCGTCTCAATGGACACTTTGAACAAGGTGGCGCAAGCACTAGTTTACTGTACTAATAAATGTCTGGGAGCTAATGGCCACCAATTTGAGCACCTCTTTAACTCAAATTCGTACTCTGTGAGTCTTTGTGTATACTACTGGGAGTTGAGCCCAGGACCCTCCTGCTGAGCTGTGTTTCCGATGTCCTCTTTTTGTTTCCTTTTATTTGGAGACAAGGTTTTGCTAAGTTGCCTAGGCTGAGCTCAAACTCCCAACCCTCCCAGTTCAGCCTCCCACAGTGCTAGCATTACAGGCATGTGCCACCACACCTGGCCAGGGAGCTGCAGATTTTAAATACTGCCCAGAATACTGCTTTTGCTCATTTTTGTGATTGCAAAATTGAGCAATAAGTATGTGGATTTCCTCCTAATTTGAAGGGAAATGATGTGAGGAGAGTTATGTTCATATTAAGCAGCTCCAGCATTCATGCAACTAATCTCGGTTTACAGGCTTCATGGGCCCTCCTGATTCACTTCTCTGTCAGTGTCATCCTGAGGCCATCAGACTCTCCACTTCGAGTGGTGCTAAACTCACTTCTTATGTGTTAGTTACAACATAAATATGAACAAAGGAGAAAGATGCCTGTGCTCTGGGTAATCCTTCACTTGCCCAGCATTACTGACCACTGGAATGTCCTACATGTTGAGAAGCAGAAAGAAAACAGTAGACAGACAAACTGGGCTTCCTTGTTTGTCTGAGTCTTGAGTTCATCAGAGGTCAGGAATATGGACTTCAGGTTTTTTGGGGGTTTTTTTTGGTTTTGTTTTGTTTTGTTTTTGGTACTAGGGATCGAACTCACGACCTCACACTTGCCAGGAAGGTGCTTATGCTGCTGAGCTAAATCCCCAGCCCCTGGACTTCAGGTTTAATGGTGAGATTCTTCTGTTTGACCACTTACCCATTAGAGATTAAGTTCTGGCCATGCTCTTAAAGTGCTAGTTTATAAACCAAAATGTCATTGCATTCACTTTTACACACACACATGCACACACATGCACACACACACACGATGTAAGTGTTAAGTGAAAAAAATGCCAGCATACTCCACTAGTCAGTATAATTACTTTCTCAGTCTTAAAAAATTTAGAAACGAATATACTATCAGAAGTTGGCTTTTGAGCATTGTACCTGTCTATTTTCTTACATGCCTCCCATCAAGCCTGTGATTTCCTTCTATCCTCAGAGCGCAGCACAGCAAATACTTAAATATTTTTATATTAGTGAGTGAATAACTAGGTGACATTCGTAGTTCTCCAAAGAATGTATACAAACTTCAGAAAAAGAAAAACTTGTGGAAGGTGTGTATTTGCCTAATTTAACAACTGCAGATTCCTCCCTGAGGGACCTTAGAGGATGTTGTGTATCTCAGAAAACCCACTGTACATCCAGCCCTGACACAAGAAACTGACAACACACGCGGAGTCTCAATGGACACTGAGCAAAGCATCAGTTTACTGTACTAATAAATGTCTGGGAGCTGACGGCCACTACTCTGAGCACCTCTTTTAACAGCAGAGGCCAAAGGTAACTTGTATTAATCTCATGATGCCTCAATAAATTTAGCAGTAAAATATTTATACAAGTTTTTCTTTCCCTCAATCATGTATACTTTTTGGGGGGGCAGACTCTGCATGTGAAATCCCTTTGAAGTTGCAACTCTCTACATAACAAAGAATTATCATATAAATAAGGCGTGGTGTCACTGAGCTATGACACATGAATGTAGCCAGCTCCACAGTGGCAGCAATAGAAATACAAAATCAAGTTCCAGGAAGCGAGTGAAGCAGCAAGGTACAAAAGCTGGGTGAACGTCAAATGTCAAGTGTTGTTTTAAGAAAACACTGTGAGAGAAAATCGGGTTTTAAAAGTATTTTAGATGGCCAGAACATAAAATGAATGGCTATCATTGAGGTGAAGAGAAAGAAAGGACACCCCAAACCCAAAACTTCATACATCTGCCACCATATATTGATCACCTCAGAAACTTGGGCTCTGTAAATTAAAAAACAGGCAAATTCTCTGTGAAGGACTTTAACCATTTTTGGTTTGCATTTCTTTTGAGCGGGAATGAGAAAAAGAAAACCAGAAATATAAGTGGAAATTCTCCAGAGACTATTGTCAGGATAGTCTTACCCTGGAAGAAGAGGGAAGTCATATTGCTGTTTAGGTAGGGCGCTGAGGCGAGGGTCTGGGTTAAGATGTAGGCTGAGTCTGAGACAGCCTCTAGCTGTCCTGAGCCGGTCAGAAAAATTTGTTATATAAAACAAAGGAGATCAATTTAAAGTTACTGAATTACTCCAGCGTCGACATCACAGTAAGAGATAAACCAGTCATTTGTAGGCCCCTAATTCTGCCCTAACAACATTAAGAAGTCAGTACTAGCGAGAGCCATAGTTTAGGGGAGGTGGAGACAGGGCCACCCACATAGCTCAGTCAGGACTTGGGAGGCAGCATTAACATTTGTCAGCCTGCAAACACACTGGTCTCTTGGAAAAAATATTCAGCCCAGAATAGAAGTGTAGGCAAGAGGAAGCGCCATTTCCTTCTTTATTCACAGAACCTGTGGGTCTAATTCCTTTTAAGGGTGTGGTATTGCTAAAAGTAAGGAGACAGCCAGGGAAGATTCAGATAGGTCAGTCCTGCAGGTCTTTTACAATAATGTCCCCTTCTTTCCACTAGAAGGTGTGGTTTTCTTTTTTACCCACACTTACTCCTGGCCTTGGAGATTGCAAGCACTTCTCCCCACCAAACGCCAAGGAAAGGGCAGGAGAGGGGAGGAAAATCATGCCTACAGTGCCCTGTAGGACTAAGTAGGAAGTTGTGGAAATGAGTCTTTAAGTGTCACAGGCCTTACTGTATGATTTAGGGCTGGAGACTTCACAGGAAAAATCTTTCCAGAGCTGTACTTTTAAAAACTCACCATTCCTCAGGTCTCAGCATTAGCTGAGACTAATAGAAAACCAAGCAGTGGGACTAAGAAGGAGATGCAACTTCGGCACAGCATTGGCACACTACCCGACACCAGGCACGGGGCCATGCGCTCGCTGTCCCCTCTGGGAGCCACCTGGGTGATGACACCCTGTAGCTTTAGTGACTAACGCTGTAACGCTGCCCACCTATAACTGCATTATTCCAGAGACCGAGGCAGGGGGAGCACAAGTTCTAGGCCAGCCTGGAAGATCACGTCAGAAAGAAAAGATGGAAGGGAGGAAGGGAGAGAAAGGGAGAGGATGGAAGGAAGGAAGGAAGGAAGGAAGGAAGGAAGGAAGGAAGGAAGGAAGGAAGGAAGAAAAGAAAGACCCTGCTTTCAATATTTGAGGTATATACTCAGATGTGGAGTTGCTCATTACATTGTAGTCATACTTTCACCTTGGGGACTATTATCCTATGTTCTCTACAGCGGAGGTGCCATTTTAAATTCCTACCAATAGTGCGCAGTGATCCATCTCTCCACATCCTCCCCAACACTTACGATTTTCTATTTTGGGATTTTGTTTGTATTTGTTTTTATAATAGCTAACCTATACAGATATAAGATAGTATCTCCTGGTAGTTTTGATTTACATTTCCTTAGTAATTAGTGATTTTTATTACCTTTTCATGTGTTTATTGGCCACTTTTATATAAAAGTTTTTTTTAAAAAAAAGCTAATGATCTAATAGTAAATAAATTCTGCAAAGATATTACATGCAGCCACAATGAACAATTTTACTTTAATATATGAGTGATGTGAATTACAAAATATAATTTTAATCATCTCATTTATAGTAAAAAGAATATTGGGTATTGGGAATAACTAAATTTAGAAAATAAAAGAGCCACTCAAAGAAAAGTAAAACTTATTAAGAGAACCCTAATCCAGAGAAAGAAGACTAAATGTAGTAAAGACGGCAATGCCTTTCAAGTTAATATGCAGATTTGATTATACTAAAAGCAGCTCAGGATCAGTGATATGGGCTAGAATGTCTGTGCTCATCCATAGAGTTATGCACTGTGTAACACCAGGGCTGCGTCCTGAGAAGTCCATCATGACATGATTTCCTCACTGTGTCAACATTGCAGACTATACTCTGCAAACCAGGAGACATCACTAGTCAAAATAATCCTGTGGAACAACCATCAGACATGTGCTTGGTCTTTGCTCGTGTGTGTGTGTGTGTGTGTGTGTGTGTGTGTGTGTGTGTGGTACTGGAGACTGAACCCAACCTTCACAGTGAGCTACAATTCAAATTCTTTGTATATATATATTTTTAAAATTTTTTTGCTTTTTTTGTTTGGAGACAGGGTCTCACTATGTAGCTCAGGCTGGCCTTGAATTCACTACGTAGCCCAGGCTGCCTCAAACTCAAAGTGATCCTCCTGCCTCAGCCTCCTGAGTGCTGGGATTACAGTATGCACCATCACACCATGCTTACATTTTTATTTTGAGACAGGGTCTAAATTGCTAAACTGCCCAAGCTAAGCTTGAAATTGCAGTTTTTCTCAGCCCACTGAAAGCTGGGCTTGCAGATATGAGCCATTATGCCCAGGTTAAAGTCCTTGCCTTCTGTGTTCTGTGATGTCTGGACATCTGCAGGCTGGAGCACTGGCCTGCCAGGGCTAATTCCTATGTAATGCGCTCACCTATCATACACAGGCCAATCAATACCAAGTCTGTAACCCCACCACCTCCTTCATCTAACTCCACACCAAGCCGGCGTTTCCCCTGGCCCACAGCCCAAGGACAGATGTCAGACACCCGCAAACAGCCCCTGGGTCCCAAAGCCCGCTGGAATTATTTACCATCCGATCTGCTAACCCTGTCCTGCCTCGCTTCCCTGCAGAAACGCCATGGAAGGCTGCGTGTGGCACGCACCTCCTCTCACTCCTGCCTCAGTTCCTCCCAGGCTTGTCCCAGGCTCTGCGTGGTGTGCTGCCTCCTCATTCCACGACAACTTTGTCTTCAGTGACACTAATCTGTCCATGTTGTCACTCAGTCACTCATAAATTAAGATCTGGGCACAATTCATTTTATCTTTTTGTGTTCTTTGATCATGATATTTAATTTTCTTTTATATCTAGTACTTTTGGCTTTTGTTTTGTTTGTAGACTGGAGATTGAACCCCAGTGCTACATCCCCAGTGCTGCTTACCCCACCTGCCTTTTTTTGAGACAGGGTCTCACTAAATTACCCAGGTTGAGCTAGAACCTGTGACCTTTCTGTCTCAGCCTCACAGAGTGCTGAGATTACTATGTCTAGTTTTTCCTAAGCAGCAGCTACTGCCCCCTTCCATTTATTTACAATATTGCACTGTTGTTGAACATCTGTTGATCCTTCCCTAGCTCCCAAAGCAGCAGTTCTGTTTCAAACACCTTCTTTTGCACAGGAATGCACACATTTGCAAAGAACATGCAGGTAGAAGGAGAGAAGGGTCACCAGAAGCTAGGAAGGGTGGAGGTGGGGGATAGAGGATGGTTAATGGATAGAGCCGAGCACTTGGAGAGGATCAGTAACTTCTAATGTTCTGTCACACAGTGGTATAGCTATGGTTGATGGCAACTGTATATTTCAAAATAGTAGGAGAGGATTTTGAATGTTACCAACACAAAGAAATGCTAATATATATTAGCATTTTTATATATTTTTAAAATATTTTTATTTTTAATTTTTAAAATTTTTTTGAATTAATAGAGATGCCAGTTACTGCGATCTGATCACTGTACATGGTACCCACATATTCAAAAATCGTACTGTAGCCCATATTCATAATTACCTTGTTAACAAAAATCAGAAAGAATAAAAGAACATGGAGGCTACAGAAAGGCCCTGTTCATTCATTCAATCATTCAATCAACAATCTTTTTGTTGTTGTTGTTGTTTTTGAGTTTATTTATTTATTTTTGAGACAATGCTTTGCTATTTGGTTCAGGCTGGCTTTGAACTCACTTTGTAGCCCAGGCAGGCCTTGAACTCCTAGGGATCCTCTTGCCTCAGCCTCCCGAGTACTGGGTATACAGGCATGTACCACCACACTCAGCAACAACTTTTTCCCAACACTTAGCATGGGCTGGATAATAAGCTGAGTCCCAGTGTGGAAATACAAACCTATGTAAAAGATGATCTCATCCTTTAAAAATATCACAGTCCAGTAGAATTAAAAATAAAGTCTCCAGTGGTGATAGCTCAGTACTGTAGTGCTTATCTGAGGTCCTAGGTTTGATCCCAGACTACAAAAAAAGAAAAGTACTCAAAATATGAACAGGATAGCTTTAAATTATAAGGCACGAGTCTGACTTAGAGATGTTCCTCTTGCCTTCATGTTCATTTTTTAATAATCTGAGAGAGCTGTTTCACAACCACAATGCTGATAGTGAACTAGCGATCTGGAAAGTTTATTTTGTTTCCCAGAAGCAGAAAAAAGAAAAAAAAAAGCCTACTGAAATGTTTAGTATGCACTTTCTGAAACCACACACACACACAAAAAACACTATATAAAATTCAGAGTCAGGTCTCAGGGCTTAAAGAAACTGTGTTTTGTTTTTGTTTTTACTGTTGAAGGAAAATTATACTTTTTCTATGGTTCCCTTTGGCCACTAAGTATAGTTGAATTTTTTGTTAGTTTTATATTTTTTAAATGGAGAAGCATGACTGGAGAGCCAAAGGAAAAGTGCAAAGTACACACACGCACTTTTTTTTTTTTGTCCCAGAGATCGAACTCACGACCACATGCTTGCAAGGCAGTGCTTATGCCGCTGAGCTGAATCCCCGGCACACTCCCATTATTTCCATCAAGAAAGTTTGATTATATGACAGTGACAAAACTTTTACCTGTCAGGGAAACATACGAATGAGATTCATGTAGCAACAACTTCAGTCTAAACCTGATCACTCGAGAATAAAATTAAATGAAAATATCAAATTCTCTAGTTGACTAAATATGGTAAGAAAAAAAGAAAAGACCAGAAGGGAAGGATG